>JAMKCH010084876.1:0-52015 GCA_023653785.1 Ophioderma brevispina | reverse complement strand
TGACAAATGGGTGTGAATGGACACATTTTTAGTGGTCTGGCATTAATTTAAAGAGCATAATAGGACACATAACTCATTGTGCTTTTTATGTGACACCAAATGGCTCTAACAAAATATCTAAAATTGGGTACACTAATGATATTTATATTTGAGCAGTGAAAGAAAGTTGTTTTGGATGTGACAGATGTGACTAATGTGACAAAAGTGAACGGACAAATTAAAATGATTGCCCAGCCCATAAAGATCGTATGATCCTAATGTGTAGGGTACCATTATAAAGCTCTTCCAATTATATTTCAAAATTAATATTACATGTGGAATATTTCATTCTTGTTACACCCCAAATTCTACACTTAAAATATGGTGGATGTGACAAAATAAGTGAACGGACAATGAGTGCTCCGCATCCATTTTGCTGTAAACAAAAATTAGAGTGAGCAATAACAACAATGTTTTAGTCCAATAATCTTAGGACATAAATAATCAATTGACAATATTTTTGTTAACAAGAAATAACTGATGTTTGTTTTAAAAACCACTTTAAAATGTGTGTAAAAGTGAACGGACAATGTCACATCCACACACTGAATTTTGCGTGCATATCATACTTATACAAGCTATTTCCTTAATTTTGATCTTAATACAAAGTGGGACTTATTCTCCAACAAAAATAAAGTAGAATAGGGAAAATGTGGGTGTTAAAGAATGGTAGCTTGACAAAAATAACCTTAATTTCCAGTTGACACCAGAAATGGTCATTTTAGGCATGTTATGATACCACAACACCTAAACTTGTGACAGGAGCAAGTTGGTTAAGCTATGGGAGGTAGAGCCCATAGGGAGGAATGGAAAAACCACAATAATGATACTCTGATCCCATAATTTTGAACATGCTAGGAAGGAAAAGACAAAATTCAAAAAGTGGCGCCTAATCATGAAATGGGCCAAGTAAACAAGAATAAACAACAGTAATTAAGTCCACATTATTTTTGTAAAAATCATTTAAAAATGACAAACCTAGATTTGAAATCCAAATAAATCACCGTGTGGTTTAATTGCAAAAATATGAAAAAGATCGTACTTGCTTTGGCAGGCTTTACATCATGGAGACTGCTGCCCTGGATGCATGGCCACATGGCCCGGTGGCGAAATTTGATTCAAACAATGAATTATTTTGCAATTATTTTAATTATTTATGAATTGTATTGCAAATTTGCGATCAGAAATTACACGTGGGTGGTAAATTGTGTGGTCATGAGCTGTAAAGTAAAAAAAAAATAAATTGGTATTCGTTTATAAAGCTTAGAACTGTCAGGCTTGGGAAATCCCTAGAGCCTTTCGCAATCAGTTCAGTAGTGGAGTGCATGCCACGGTGAAGCAAATCAGCTAGCTCAGCTCATCTTGACCCGTCACCCGGGCATCGTGATTACTGACACGGGGAATGGACCAGCTGAGCAAATCATAGATTTCACTAGTCCATCTCGCATTTTATTCAACATAGGATACACATAAGTACCATGAACGGATTGTACACAATGAATGCATGCATGCATTTAAGGATGAATTAAAACTCACCATCACTGTGCGCCTTTTCATCTCATCTTTTATGACGTATCCAGACGTGGTCCATCTCCAGGTAATAAAGAGCAATTAGAGCAATTGATACCTGTTCAACCATAACCCGATCACTGCATGGGGTGGGATTTGACTTCCTTTCCGTGATAATTACATGATCACAAAGTGGATTATTCTTGCCAATCTTGTACTTGATCATTAAAAGAACAGTCGGACAATAAGTGTAAAACAATTACTTTTTCTAGTAGTTAAATAAGAAATCCGCTGTTTTCCGCGCAAAGGCAGGAATTCCGTGCGGAAAGGCAGAATCCGTACATAACACATCATTTTCCGCGATCGCGGATTCTCCCGGACCCTAGGGAAAACATTACAGGTGAGAATGATTGCCATTATGAAATCATTAAGTTCAGATGTTCACCATTGTTTATTTTATTATGAGGATATATCCTAATCAGATGGGTTCAAAACAGTGGGTAACGAAAGAAAGGAGCATGTGTAGTGATAACTACTATTTAAAGCAGAGGTAGTTTCTATACCCCCTCATTCTGAACATGTACACGTGTAAATTGTATAGTGATACGACGATACCCGATACTGAAGAACAAGTATATTATACATGATGCGTCGGGAACCGAGCATGTGGTAAGGAGAATGTGTGATGTTATGGGGATTCCCTGCAAACATGAAACTCTCACCAAGTGTATGGAAGTCTGGCCCACCTTGAGCAATATTTGTCATTTTTGGTTTAATTGGGCACATGGAAATCATTGAGGGCTCTTGAAACTTTTGAGAGCAAGGGTCCAAAAAGCCTGTGGCCTTTTTTGTGGGCCGAGCTTTAGCTGGAAGGACCACTTTGCATTCTGTTGTGCGTGTGTATATGTGTGTGTATGTGTCACTAAAATGTTAAGTTTTTTTAAAATTGACCTCAATTGAAAAGTTGAAGTTCAATTGGAACCAAACTTGTGTCATAAGTGCACCATGGGATCCCTCATATGTTGATGAGGTCAAAGGTCATAGGTCATATGAGGTCAAGTTGAAAAATACGCTAAAAATGTTAAATTGACCTCAATTGAAAAGTTGACGTTCAATTGGAACCAACTTGTGTCATAGGTGCACCAACGGATCCCTCATATGTTGATGAAATCAAAGGCCATGTGCCAAGGTCAAAGGTCATATGAGGTCAAGTTGAAAAATAGGTTAAAAATGTAAAATTGACCTCAATTGAAAAGTTCAATTGGAACCAAACTTGGGTCATAGGTGCACCATGGGATCCCTCATATGTTGATGAGGTCAAAGGTCATATGCCAAGGTCAGGTCATATGCCAAGGTCAAAGGTCATGAGGCGGCCCACAGCTTATATTCTCTGAATATAGCGAGCGCGAAAGCCGAGAACTGCGAAATTCTAGTTTTCCTTATTTTCAACACTGGTAATTATGAATTTTATGGAATTCAAAAAGCTTGAAAAGTAATATTAGTTACTGACTTACCCAGCCCTCCCCCCAAGTTCATTAGTTTTGAAAAGTAGTAATTCTTAATGGGGTTCTGATTTTTATTTGTTTAGACTGAAGTTGCAGTAGCTAGCAGTTGCACAGATACCGGCCCCATCAAGCAAGCCGACGTAACAATGAACGGCCCAGTAGGTGCCAGAGGAGAGGGCCCAGTGGACAAGAAGGCTCGCATCGCTCCAGAAGATATGACTTCAAAAGATTACTACTTTGATTCATATGCACACTTTGGTATACACGAGGTAGGTTTTTCATGTTGTCATGTGAGTGCAGGAAGGTCGTTAGTGCAGCAGCTGCCATTTGTCAAATTCCCATCAGACGTGTTATTATGCCAAGTCTTTGGTAAGTGACTCTAGGAAAGTTAGATTTATCCTAATACATGGCAGCACACATGTATCACATGGCAGCTATTGCACTTTCTTGCACTCCCACAACATTTTGTTTAAAATTGGCTAATGACGTGAGGAAAATGTGCCAATTTAGCCCAGTGTGTGTTGAGTCCATCCCACAATGCACCATTTTTAGGAAATTTCACCTCAATAAGGTCATGCGATCTCACAAAAATCCTATTCTCAACACACAAAACCATGACTTCTACATTCATTTAGCAAACAACGTGCTAGTAGTACTAAAGAAATTTTTTGTCATGATCATGAAATGTTTTCTGGTCCTTAAACTACTTGAACACTTTAACTCTACACTGTAAGTACTGACATATGTTAAGTACAGTATAGTATAGACACATTGCAATGCATTATGGGATTGATTCAAAATGCACTCTGAATTTAGCCTATCTCCCATGATTATCTCGTTAAGTCTGTGAATTGGCACAGTACCTTTTTGTCCCAGAAGAATTTAAATAATTGTATTATCATAGTGCATTAAATTGTTTTTTTTTTCCTTGATTGGAAGGATGACAGAAACGGGTTTTGCAAATGCTCAAGCTAACAAATTAAAGGGAAATCAGAAGGTTGTGGGTTTGAGTGGTCAACATGTTGTGCACTTGTTAATGGCACTTTGAATATACCAATAAATGTTGAGGGAGGTCATGTGTGAAGATGACTTACGGCTGCAGGCTGTGTGTCTGTGTGACAACTTACAGTATGGCACACACTTTCTGTTTTGCCCATCTTTTAATGCAAAATCCAAATGCAACCAAACTTGGCTCATAAATGCAACTTGAGAACCTTCATATGATAATAAGGTCAAAGGTGACATACCAAGGTCAATATGTCAATAATGCATGCCCAGTGTTGTGAGGTATGAACAAACTTTTAAAAAAGGTTATTGATGAGAAATTGACATGTCTGGTAAGCAGTCTGATTTTTTTTTTTGTACTATTCTTGGCACATATTACATGGCAAATAGAAAATTTTAACAAGTTTGCAATGTTTTTCACAAAATTTTCTCCTTCAGGAAATGCTCAAAGACGAGGTACGGACGTTAACATACAGAAATTCCATGTATCACAATCGACACTTATTCAAAGACAAAATAGTACTCGATGTGGGGTGTGGGACGGGGATTCTTAGCATGTTTGCAGCCAAAGCCGGGGCAAAGAAAGTCTATGCGGTAAGTGTTTTCACATTCTGTGGAATAATAATGGTGTATACTCCTCATTTTAGGATGAGTGATACCATGGTTCAAATTGTTGTAACTGGAATTAGTTTCTTTGTTAAAGTCAAATTAATGCACACAGTCAGTTTGACATTTTATGCAGAATCCATTCTTGTAATGACTGCAAAACAGGTGTGTGGGAATCTAAAAACATGGGGAATTAAATATATGTGGCTAACTCCACGTGACTGACGGGACAAATTTAAGCACCTTTTAGTTTTTCAAAAGCATGCAGAAAAAAAAAAGTTATTATCCTCTTGAAGAATGTTAATTTCTTTGTTCAAAGAGGGGAAATAACTTCTTTTAATCATTCATGCCCAAAGATTAGGGATGATATTGCACGGTGACTGACGGGACAGAGGGCCAAAACGTGACTGACGGGACACATTTTGAGATGGAATATTTTCTTAACTAAAGATCAGTGAACAATTTTTATTTGGTTTTTATATGTGACCAATTAGATAGAAGATAGATTGAACTTGGAATGAGAAATATACCTGTTAATATAAAAAATAACCAACTTTTTCATGTTTTTGCGTGACTAACGGGACATTTCAAAACCCCATACCTGAAACCTACAGTATCCATTTTTGATATTATAACTGGGTTTAAATTTTATCTTGGATTGTTGCAGAGGTAACAAAGCTGCTATTAAACCACTAATAAATATCTTTGGTGATTGTGCACTATAGCACATGGGATCAAGATTTTACTGCAAATTTGGGCTACCCACACTGGTTCCAGTTCCCTCAACTTCAAATTGTCATAAAAATAAATCAAATTAAAGAACACAAAAAGCAAAAGCAGTTTCTGACTGCTTAGTTAGTCTACTTTACAGGAAGCAATAATTTGGAAGCACCAAGTAATCTTTTAAATTTCATGCAGATGCAACATTTTCATGGAGTTGGCCATATACTTTTTTTTTTAAAAACCTAAATTTGAACTGCAAACCATAGCCAGCACCGTCTGAGTACCACGGTGCTCCACACTCAAAGAGGATCGATGTTTGAACAAGTCTGCACTTTATCAAAGATATCTTCACTTTCATTTGACAAAGTACCGTGTGAGTTGTGCACAATTTGATAAGTTTCATGTTGGCAAATTTGCCACCAATGTCGCAATCATGATTGTTAATTATCAGCGTTTACTTTTTGCACGTATGGCATGATTTTGTATTTTTAGGAACATTTGGTAGAAAAAAAGGGGGGGGCATTTATTAGAGAGGGAGCATTTAATATTTAAAGACAATACAGTATGAAGTCTTGTGAGCTTTTCATGCGGCTGTTACTTCAAACAATTCACATACTTGGCAAAATCATGTTATAGGTTTGCAATCCAGATCTGCATTAACAAGCAGACACTCCTCATCCAATAGTTAACATATTTGGCAAGTTAGTATTGAAAACTTGGACCTTTACTTTTCAAAATGGCTTCCATGTAAAATTCTTTAGCAAGAATCCAATTGAGTTGAACTGCATTGGGAGAAAATCCGATTAAAACACTTAATATTTGTTAGTCTCATCTTTGGTGTGCTTAGGATTTTGAGCAAGCTATCTACATGTAGGTATTCTAGGCTAGGTGCAGTCAAATGGTCTGTCTTGTTAAAAATTGAAGTGCACTCAATTACTTGTCAATTACAATTCCATACAAATATTTCCTATTTACATTCAATCACTTCAGCATTGTATTTGCATTTTGTCCCATATTACAATGATAACGGTCGCATTCATGTGTAATATCCTTGATGTGTCTGTATTTTTCTTCATCAGGTTGAATGTTCCAGTATTGTTGACCATGCAGAAAGAATAGTCAAAGCAAATCATTTAGATCACAGTAAGTATATCATGCACATAATATAATTGACTACCAATATAACAAAAATCCTGATTAGGAGAGCTTTCAAAAGAGTACAACACTGTATGGAAAGAGACAAGCTTTTATCATACCATCAAGTAGTTTTAAGTGAAACATCAAAGGAGCTATGGTCGTCGTATTTCCCATATTATGTCAATGACTGCGTACCGTACGTGCCTACTAGCATAAAAATAATTTGGAATCAACCATTATCGGAATTTGGAAGTACATGTGAATTGAGCTTTGTTTCCAAATAGTGTTAAAAAGCATGAAAACACTTTTAAAATGCTAAAATGACATGAAATCTAATTAAACTAATTGATTTTAGTGGTATGATCAATTTGTTATGAGGTGAAGCGTCAATATGGTATGGGAAATGCAATGCGCTGTGTCAGACTGGGTTCATTAGCCTTTGGCTTCACCCAGCATGACAATTAGCGCATGCTATTTCCCCCATACCATATCTCCGCTTCACCTCAACTAATAATGAAACATTTTTGATGACACAGGCAGTGGCGCTGCCAGACTTCATTTTCTGTGGGGGGGGCAAATTATCAAAAATTTGGTGATTTTTGGCTCCAAATTATTGATTATTGCCAAAAAATCTAATTTTTCTTCGAAACTGGGGGAAAGAAATCCGGGAGGGGGGGGGGAGATTCCCCCATGCTACCCCCTGGTGCCACTACTGGACACTAAATCGGGTCTGAATTTTGGTTCATTTGGACTTGGGCAAATGAACCATGAGAATATCCTGTCCTTTGGAGGGGATGTTAAAGGTCTCAGAAAATGAGATGATAAACTTATTCAAATTCTTTGTGGGACACTTCATTGCAATAAACAGGGCCAGAAAAAAAGAATACACTATAGTGCTTTTACCTTCCTCGAGTCGGTGACGTCAGGATATTATGCAGTGAACTCAACATGAAAACGCGGGCGTTGATTCAAAACGCTGGCATACCCACGCGCGCGTATAAAGGCGGTGCTAAAATGCACACGCAAAAAAAACTGTCGGAACGTGTTGACGTCACTGACTCGAGGAAGATACTGTATAAGTGGAAATTTTCGCGAGGTTTTTAATTTCGCGAGTGAACATAAAAACGTGAAAATAAAAACTCGCGAAAATAACTTTTTCCAATAGATTTGTATTGCATTGATGTCAAAACTGTGAAATTAAATTCTCGCGCATTTGGCAAAACTGTTTAAATCGCGAAAATATCTGTACGTGAAAATTTCCACTTATACAGTAAATGGACTATGCCAGTGACATCATTTGTGGAACTATTGATTTTCAGTGTCATGATGTATTCACACCAGTCACCTGGAATTTTCTATTACTCTCTGATAAATCAAGTGGTATCACAAATGATGTCATTTTTTTTTTTTTTTTTTTTGCCCCCATGCTACCCCCTGGTGCCACTACTGGACACTAAATCGGGTCTGAATTTTGGTTCATTTGGACTTGGGAAAATGAACCATGAGAATATCCTGTCCTTTGGAGGGGATGTTAAAGGTCTCAGAAAATGAGATGATAAACTTATTCAAAATCTTTGTGGGACACTTCATTGCAATAAACAGGGCCAGAAAAAAAGAATACACTATAGTGCTTTTACCTTCCTCGAGTCGGTGACGTCAGGATATTATGCAGTGAACTCAACATGAAAACGCGGGCGTTGATTCAAAACGCTGGCATACCCACGCGCGCGTATAAAGGCGGTGCTAAAATGCACACGCAAAAAAATCTGTCGGAACGTGTTGACGTCACTGACACGAGGAAGATAGATGGACTATGCCAGTGACATCATTTGTGGAACTATTGATTTTCAGTGTCATGATGTATTCACACCAGTCACCTGGAATTTTCTATTACTCTCTGATAAATCAAGTGGTACCACAAATGATGTCATCACAACCCAAATATTGAATGCTTTCTAGTCTCTCCTATGGACTTGACACAAACCACATCAACTCTATGTGCATTTCCTGGGACCTTTAAGCCATCCGTCCCATATACAGAGAGTCATCACAGTGTTTACTTAAACACATTAAAATACAACATGCTGACGGCAGCCCTAATTTTGCATCTAAGTAGACAGGAACATTTTGTGGGCACAAACTTTTAACCAATTTTACTTTTAATTTACAGTTGTTAAAGTTGTGAAAGGAAAAGTTGAAGATGTTGTGTTAGAAGACGAGCAAGTGGACGTCATTATCAGTGAGTGGATGGGGTATTGTCTTTTTTACGAGTCCATGCTTAACACGGTGCTGTATGCAAGAGACAAATGGCTGGTAAGTAGGCAGTGTGCAAATCAAAACTAAATTAGCGGTTCATTCTTAGTATTTTGGGTATGAACGCTTGTTGCATAAACGTTCTTACCCAAAATACTATGAATGAACCCCGTTCATATTTACCAAACTTTTTGCTAACTCTTATAAAATTAAATCTTTAAATATCAAATTCATTCTGAAATTGCATGATTTTGGACCACTTTCGGGATTCATCACAGCACCCATGCATAAACTGTTTTTATGCATGGTGACGTGGCGCGTATTGACCATCGCTACGCCTAATATGCGAGGTATACATGAACACGTGTTAATGTTGGAAAATAAAATCTCCCTAGAGGCCTCCAAATTGGAAGGCTTGAGCGTTCTATAACTCTTGCAATGCATGCCATCAGCCTTCCAATTTGGGATGCCTTTAGGGAAGGATTATTTCTACCATGTTTACAATCATGTAAAGTAACCAAGTAGTTCAAATCACTTGTGTAATGTTTGCGATCTTAAAATGCTATTTTAAAACGTTCGCGAACAGTGAGGATTGTCTGTCGACCTTTACACCCTAGGTTTCTAATATAAATGGGAAATTACTACCAAACGTTTGTTAGCAATAGGAATACCCTCATTTATCTTGCTTTCTGAGAATGGGTTTACTTCTTCAGATAATCAATATGGAACATCCATCTGGCATCCACTTTGCACCATGTTGTTATTTTTCTGTCTGCGTCTGTAATTTCACCAGTGGAAACAATTCTTTGCAGAAAAATAGGGCAGGCACAATAAAGTAGAGTAATAAAACCAAAGTTTTATTTGAAATCCTGTTTTCTCCCTTTACCATGGGATGGGCCCCGGTTCACCTCACATTTCATTTCAAGCAAGTAACATGCTGTGTGAGGATTTATTGGAGCAAAAGATATTGGACTAGGATGCCCTTCCTGACTCAATGTGCTTCTGGATGGAGGCCATTGGCTCTCAGAGCCGGTGACCTTGTCCTAATTCTTTTTAGTATACCAGGGTAGCCAGCTACCTTCCTCATCAGAGTTCATTAGAAACATGCTAATGGGGTGGGAATTTAGCCACTGACAACACCGGTTTTAATGAACCCCATTTTTTGTTTAAAAGATGGTCCCCCCCCGCCATGAAAGATCTTGTTACTGTGATGTCATTCCTTCTGGTAAAAAAAAGGGAGATATGATTAGCCATTCTGGTTTGGCGATGCGTGGTGTATTTTGTACACACGTTGATAAATGACAAAAGGGGGTTGGGACTTAATCCTTTTGGTCCCCCCCCCCCCCCAATATCGAAGCAAGTGAAAGTTATCAATCTCTCTAAGCTAAGCCAAACTAACTTTAGTTTTATTGTGCCCTTTATGCATATTTGTTTTATTTTAACTCATTCCTTGCAGAAAAAAGGCGGTCTTATATTTCCCGACAGAGCCACACTGTATATAACATCCATAGAAGACAGATCCTACAAAGATGAGAAAGTCTAACTGTAAGTTTTGGCAGCACTGCCAAGGTCAAGTAATTAACCAGTGCTCTTATGCACTCTTTTTACTTGTGATCCTACATTTTCACTTTTGCTTTCAAACTTTATTACAGGAACAGAGGGGGGTCTATACTGCATATCTTGTCTTTGTGTGTGAAATTTTCTTAGTGCAATATCCAACAACCATAGGTGGCTAGTATCATAAACTGTTTAGGGGCGGTCGAGCCTTAAAAGTCGGAATCAAGTTTGAAGGAGAATTACCTTTTACATAATTCAAGGTCAAAGGTCATTTGCCTTTAGGTTTCTTGCACATGCTCTCGTACCATGGGTGCTAGGATCCCAGTACTAGTTTTGATATATGGCCATTTTAGCGATCTATATCAGTTCTAGGAGAAATGACCTTTGACGATTTCAGATCAGGTCAAATTTGAAAATTGGACTCTTGCACATGATATGTCTGGACAGCGAATGTTAAATCAGAAATTGGTTTTGTGTAGGTCCCTCTCAGGTCTACTTAAGAGTTTGCAAGAGAATGCGGTCTTTGACGCTAATTTTCAATGTCACATGTAAATTTTCTCGATTACCCACAAATTCCCAGATCGTCCAAAAAACCCACGGAATAAGATACATTGCTGTCAAGGCCGAGGGGTATATTTTCTTGTTATTATTATATTATTTCCAAGAAGTCTTAGAAGTCCCAAGATGATATTGAAGGAGATCATGAGTATCCTATTTTTGAATAAATTCCTTTCAGTAAGATCTTTCTGAAACACTTTTTTGCTCATTTGTCATACTCTATTCTAAGATGAATAAACCACTATCCCTCCGTCGCTTTTCCTCCTCCCATCCTCCTCCTCCCCCCCCTCCCTATATCCCATCTTCTCCAACCCGCCAAAACTCCCTCCCCACCTCTCCGCGTCTCCTGTATCTAAACCCCGTTATTACACTTCTGTCAGAGCTTTTCACACTGAACAGAAGATTGATCGAATTTGTGATCGAACTCATTTGTAGAACTCAAATTAGAGCCACCAAATTTCATTACAATAACTTTGCCAACTCTTATACAAACATCACTCTTGTACCATCCTTCAAATAACAGCATGGACATAAAGAATGATTAGTATAGCAGTGCGTAAAGATATCCTGCACATTACATACACACACTCTGTGAGCTACTGGTCGTAATTATGCCTTATGAAAGTTTTACATTGGTAATCTAAGGTTGATTATTCAGGCGCATCTAATTCAAAAAGGGCTGCATTAATAATGGCCAATCACAAAAGGGGCATCTTCGGTTTACACTGTGACATTCAGAACAGTCCACAACATAGACGTGCCAACCAAAATTTGGTTATTTTTGTGATGGTGGAAAACAATCTGTTGGTAGTGGAAACATTATTTTTTTTGGTTAGGTAGACTCCAGATTATTAATAATGTCAAAGTTATTAACGATAGGTTAGGTTACAAAACAGATTTTGTTTAAAAGAACCAATTGCCTCGCCATGGTCACAAATGTGACCGAAGAATTGACCAAAATCAATCTCCCCTCAGTATGAAAAACTAACATGTAATTCTAAGATCAAAGTATTGATATCATATGTCATGCCATATGCCCTTTAAGATGTGAAGTTAAATCTGTTCAAATGCTTCAGAGTGCCATCGGGTTCCTCAACTCAACTCAAATGTCCTATGTCATCTAATATCCAGTGGCTACAATTGCATTGATGTAGCAAAGTTTTTGAGCTACGATATGGCAGTCACTTAGTTGAATTTGAACTTGACCCTTTTTGTTCTACATTTGTTGGGAATGTACTGATTCAAATCAACATTGTGATTACACTCTTCGGGGCCTGCGATAGCTGATCGCACACCATCTTTCTGCACATTTTCTGCCATTTGCTATGCCATTTTAAGATTGTGTAGCCATTTTTCCCTATACGTTGTACTCTAATACATGATAAAGCAAGAGCTGTTGCACAAATTGTCTACACAACAACAAATAAAAATCCATCTGATCCTAACTGGCTGAAGATTGCTCTTGGTATGTGTACACTCAACAATCTGATCTGTGAACAAAAGAGTATTTTTCATTCCATGCTCCATGTTCCCCCCGTACAACTTCTCAACGTCCCTATTTGTCTTTGCCAAAAAAATGATTGGCATTGGGCTCTAGCCAGCCCATAGTCAGTGTGAGACACTCTGAAGATACTCTTCAGAGCAGCTTTGAAGAGTTTAATATAATTTCTTCATTGGGTATTGTTTTATTGCAGGCAAATAAAGCAATATCTTGATCATATACCCACTTAAACCTCAACAGGCTCGAGCCTTACCACCGCAAGCATTGCCAAACTTTGACTGGAAGCTTGACAATTCTTTTGGTAGTTTGACAAGGAAGCTTGAGGTAAAGCTGAAGGAAAAATGGGCAAAACATATTTTTTTTTTCCTGTCCTTGACGATATGAATGTGAAGTTTGAACTACAATAATGGGCAAGCATAAGTGAATACTTTCTCCAGGTGTGCAAATGGGTACCAGCATAATGCGAGGAAGGTAGCAAGATTTGCTGTGGAGGTGTAATCTCCCTACAGCAACATTATGGTGGAGTCTGCCCAAATCACTTTGAAAGAGTGATTGACATGCCATTCCTGTATACATGTGTCAGCCCCCCTTTACCCTTACCTTTACCCTAGATCTAGATGAATGCTTGAAGGGGGATTTAAGCTCTTGATTGATGTCTGCATAAATGCTTTCACAGCTCTGTTTGAGGTGCAGTAACAGAGTTCACTTTGATATGCTTGAAAGTAGATACCAAAACATTTTCAATAACTACCTGCACACAATTGCTACATCCTTAAAGAATATAAATTTTGGAATGGAGGTTAAATACTTGTCTTTTTGTGGGCTGCCAGCATAGCTGGCAGGACCACTTATATGTAGCAATCCATTGTGCATGTATATGTGTGTGTCACTAAAATGTTAAGTTTTTTAAAATTGACCTTGATTGAAAAGTTGAAGTTTAATTGGAACCAAACTTGTGTGATAGGTGCAACATGGAATCCCTCATGTTGCTGAGGTCAAGGGTCACATGCCAAGGTCAAAAGTCACATGCCAAGATCAAAAGTCACATGCCAAGGTTAAAAGTCACATCCCATGGTCAAAGGTCACATGCCAAGCAGGGTGCAAAATAAGGATTCTGAAGGGCACCCCATTTCAAGGCAGTTATTGAAGGGCACATCAATTTAGAAGGCAACTACATGTAAAAGAATAGCAAAACAATAGGATAACTTCTAGGGCATCAAGGCAACTGGTAGGGGCACCGATGGCAATTGCCTTCGGTGCCTTCAATTATTTTGCACCCTGATACCAAGGTCAAAGGTCATGTGAAGTCAAGTTATAAGATATGCTGGGCCGCCGACAGCTTATATTCTTTGAATATAGCGAGAACCGCAAACCGCAAAATTCCAGTTCTAAAATAAAATTACAAGTGTTTTCACATTGAGATTGAGAGGGAGCAGACACTTTTTCGGCCCATTTCTTAAGTCCTATTTTGAATTTATCCCATTTCTGCACAGCTTCATTCTTGCATGAAAATTTCACATGCAGGCAAAAGAAAACCAAAGTATTTGTGCTTTGAAGCCTCTCAACCGAATTTGTAAAAGCTTTGTCAGCTGAATGAAGTTTATTAACAGATCTCATCAAAGTGCCCAGTATTCACTAAAATGAGACTAAAATATTGGCACTTAACTCACCAGCAAAGATTGTGTCACCTGCCTTAAGGCAGGAAGACACATAGGATCACTTTGTCCGCTGTAGTCTGTTGTTGATGTCTGTTGTTGTTGTTGTCTGTTGTGAAAAAGGGTTAACATTTGCCTGTAATATCCACATACTTTGATGGATTTAAACCAAACTTGGGTCACAGGTGCAACTTGGCATCCCCCATTTGTTGATGAGGTCAAAGGTCACATACCAAGGTCAAAGGTCACATACCAATGTCAAAGGTCACATAACAAGGTCAAACATCACATACCAAGGTCAAAGGTCATATACCAAGGTCAAAGGTCACATACAAAGGTGAAAGGTCACATACCAAGGTCAAAGGTCATGTGAGTTCAAGTTGTAAAATAGCCTGAAAATGTATTAATTGACCTCATTTGAAAAGTTGAAGTTCAATAGACCATTTGCACGATCCCCGAAATGCATCTTATTCGGTGCCCATTTCCATCCGGGAACTTGTACCAGAGGTCTTGTTTACAAAAAAATTGTTGTTCGTTCGCGTCGCCGAACATTGCCTAAAATTGCAATACAAAGTACCTTTTCACGTGAAGTTAATCTTACAAAAATGTAGAAGAATATCTATGGAACAAAAAACAATCGAGGCACTGGTGTTGAAATTCACGACAAAACGTGATATTTTCGATCGTTATGTGCCCTACTTGTCACCTGATGGACGATTACACAACTATAGTGCAACGTCACAGATAGGGTAAGTTTTCTGGTATTTTCGTTACGCTCCTAACCGTATGTTTTTAGCCGACTTGAGGCTGGTAAAAGTTCCCGGATGGAAATGGGCACCGAATGAGATGCATTTCGGGGATCGTGCAAATGGTCTATTGGAACCAAACTTGGTTTATGGAGTTTACATGCAAACCCTCATTTGTTTATGAGGTCAAAGGTCACATATCAAGGTCAAAGGTCACATATCAAGGTCAAAGGTCACATATCAAGGTCAAAGGTCACATATCAAGGTCAAAGGTCACATATCAAGGTCAAAGGTCATGTGAGGCCTATCATTCACAAACCGCGACATCAGGCGACACAAGCGGTCCAAGGACCAATGTATTTTTTTTGACCAAAATTGCAAGTCCCAACCTGGTGAAAAAAGGTTATGTATACCCAATTCATACCCAGTTCTAAAGTCCAGTTGAAAAGTTAACATTCCATTTTAACGACTGGTTTTATCTGCTTTCAGCTAAGTTTTAACAATCCAGTTCATTTCAAAGTGTTTTACAAAGTGTTTGTCTTAGTTTAATCTAGTTGAAAATCAGTTCAGAACCAGTTGAAAAGTGTCGAGTTTGTGTCAGAACCAGTTAAACCCAGTTAAAACTGAGTTAAATCCAGTAACTTGGATCAACTGGAATTTAGAACTGAGTAAATAATTCGGCATAAAAGTTGAGAGCAGTTGTTTCCTACATGCTTCCGCCCCAATGGCAACTATCAACTGATACATCCTCAATCACATTGTGCACATCACATCTTGAACATCAGTCATTCAATGTGCTAGCTGATGCCATGCTTACTTTAAGCTTTGTACATAATGTTGCAGTGCCTTTGTAATATATCTTAACACCAAAATTGAATCAGAAAATTTTGGTCTTATTTGACTTAGTTTGCATCTTGTAGACCATAAAGTTAGATGTTTGGAATTCTGATCCTTTGAGTGACCTTGTAATATTCTGTTTAGGTAGTTCTTGGATGCTAAAATTTATAAACCAATTTGCAAGGGAGGGAAGAACATTTTGGTAGCTGTTACACAAAATGTAGTTTAAATGAATTCCATGATTTATTTTTCAAAGTGCAAAGGTCCTGAGGGAACAAACCAATAGATTAGTGAAGTTCTGTCTACTAACTCTTACTCACATGACCACTACATTCTTCTGAAGTTCTGAAGAACAACATTCTCATGATCAACTTTCTTCTCTATCCCCTCATCTTCATGACAATACTGTGAATGAAAATTTGTTGGACACTTGATGGAATCACAAGAAGTTACTCAGAGGTTGTAATGAGAGGTGCGATCTTCATCTCAACTCGCGCATTATAGTGGCAGGGGCAGTGCCAGGGTAAAATCATAGGAGGGGCGAAACATCATAGGGGGGCTAAACAGTACAAAATCAACTCATTTTGGTTAAAAAACCCTAATTTTTGCGCAATTTATTGCGTAAAACCCCCGTTTTTCCTAAATTTTGAAACTCTGCCCCTCCCTGCGACCCCCTGGCGCCGCCCCTGTATAGAGGGTATGCAATAGGCTATTTAATCCTAGCAACGCCATTACGTAATCCCTAGTTACGTGCTGCGCCCGACTGGCCGCCATCGTGGAGGACAACCCCAGTGTGTTTACAATTGCATGTACACAATATATACGATGTATACACCATGCACGACCAATGTCAAAGTATTTCAAATTTCCCGAATTTACTTACAGCAATAAAGAACGAATATCTCACTAAAAGACCATTGGCGACATCAATCTTTACCTTATCCCAATGACACAGAAAAATCCTGAGATAAATTTCCGAATCGACATTAACACGGCCTGATCCGTGTAACTCAAAAAGTGTGCACATGTACGTAGTGGTATGTTCAGTTCATTCCTACGAAAGTCGTACCATGGTCATACTAAATCGTTTGCGGGTTGGGCTGCAAGATTGGTTGTTATCAGGCCTAAAATATTGCTGAATGTTCTCTGTACTTCTTGAGCTGTTAAGTAATAAGTAAATGTTGTTTAAATTTTCCGTTTTGCTTTCCGATAGATTTTGTTATCATTAGAAAACACGCTATGAAAACAACCCTTTTAACAAACGGAGCTTTTCGCATTCTCATACAAGCACACTCCCAATCGCGCCTCCTATTACGTGTAAGAGTCTGAAAAACTTAAATAAGGGTAAAGATACTGTGAATGCATTTGTCATCGAGACCGCTCAGAACTACGTAATTTAACAAACAGGAATCTTTACTCTATAGATATAACTTAACGCCTATAACATTAACATCTCGCAAGCAGAAGCCGTCAAAACCAGGTCGAAACAAAATGAAACAAAACAAACACACAAACTGGCCAAATAAAACAAAAATACACCCCAAAGAAAATAAATAGTAAATAGTCCATCTTTGACTGTAAAAGAACAATACATTTTTGTGGAAAAAAAAAATTGCCAATGCCGTTTTCTCATGTAAGGGAGTGTTCTTGTTTCCGCGCCCTCACGCGGGGATTTTCCATACTGGGAAAGCTCGGTAGAATTTGATGCCCTTGTCCGTTGAACAATTCGCGCACCCTTATACATGTTATACACAAAACAAAAAATCAGTATTTTGCGGCTAAGAAGTTAATAATTATTGCTAACAAAATGTGATAGTCATGATAGTAATAGCTATAGTTTTCCGGATAATTTTAAAATGATTTCATGAAGACCGGGCAGAAAAGTTTTAATGCACAAAATTAGCTGAAAATGGCTTCTTCTGGGTTTGTTTCTATTCCGTTGTTTTTATTTATCATGTAACGGAAATGTATAATTGCTGATTTAAGTGCAATTTTTTGTGAAATTTCACTTTAATATGATCTGTTTTCAATGTAAAACGTATTTAAAAACAAACAGAAGGAGAACAAACTTGTTAATTCATTAGAAAATTTAATAGGCCTATACACCGCTGAATGTGCCGTGTCTGTGTGGCTTTAATACTCGGCACTCGCCAGTACACAGCGTAGGCTACCTCCAGAGCTCTCCAGGTTGTCCTCCAACATGTCGCTGTTCGGCCAGCCATAGATAAGTGGGTCTTACGCAAGGTGTTAATGGCTGATGACGTAGTACTGCATACCCTCTATAGTGGTGTTTGTTTTTGTCCAGCAATTTTTTATTATACAGTAGTTAAGCCTTCATCTATCTTTGGTGTGTTCTCTGACCTCTGGAAAAAAAATTAACCAAGATAGTCTGCTGTCAAAATTGAGGCTATCATTCACTCATACTATTACTTAACTTGGATTAATTTTACAAGACACAAAATATCAAAGATATGTAATACATAATAATGGCATTGATTTACTTTCAACCATCTAGCACTAAGAGTTATTTTTTAAAAAGTTCAAAATTCTTCAAGAAAAGTGTCACAACTTTTGAGTGTGTAACCGTTGATAGCTATGTTTTAACCAAAATCTGTGGTGTCTCTACACTGCATACAGGGTGGGACAATGTATACGGTTTCGACATGAGCTGTATACGGGAAGTTGCAATCAGCGAACCCCTAGTCGATGTGGTGGACCCCAAGCAGGTGGTATCTAACTACTGCCTATTAAGGTAGGGGGCCCGCTTCGTGTAGGTAGTTGTACCCCCCGTGTTGTGGTTGGTTGGGTGTGGTGTGGGTGTGTGTGTTCGTTTGTTACATGCCACGATTTCTTTATGCATTTTGTACAGGGTGGTCCAATGTGTATGGTTTGACATGAGTTGCATCCGCCGATGTTGCCATCAACAGACCTTGGTGGATACAATCGAGCCTAAAACAAGGTGGTGTCTAATGCCGCCTTATCAAAGGGGTTTTTATTGAAAAATCGATGTCAGATATTAACAATCTCTATCTGTCTCGTTACATTTTGTTTAATTTTTCTTTACAGAACTCTGTGTTCATTTTTTGTCTTGTACGGTTGTGACGGGAAATACTCGGAGATTGCACGGAGGGGTGACATGAATGAAATGACTAATACCGACTATTTTCACCATTTTAGGACTTGAACAACGAGGGTGTATTGAGTCAATACCAAATGCACCAGTTTTGGACAATTTTGCATCAATAGGGTCATGTGTTCGCACAAAAATCCTAGTAACACATAAAATCCCGACATTAATGCTATTTGGCCCACAAAGCGTTTAATTTAGGGAAATTTTTGAGCCTGATAATGAATGTTGTGCAGGTAAATTTTTGGAAGACTTTACCCCTAAGTACTGACAGGTGTTTAGAGTACAGTATAGGCAATTGCAATGACATTGTGGGATCAGTTAAAAAACACCCTCTGGACTTGGAAATCACAGAACAGGTGTAACTTAAGCAAAGCTTGGCAACAGTGGCTCATACCACTTCAGGGGAAAAAGTACATGTATTACACATATTTATGTAATTGATCAAGTGGGCTCATGTATAACAAGAATCCAAATTCATCCAAGATATTTTATACCTACTGTGTATATTGTATATACTTGTTATATCTCATCGTATTGTCGATCAAAATGGATGAGTAGTGAGAGTCAGTTGGAGATTTTGTTCAAATCATCAGTTCAAAAAAATGAAGAGGGAAATACAGGCTGGAATATTTAACATGAAAATTACTTAAAATTTTGGATAACTCAATTACAAAACATTTAAAAAAATGTGATTATGGTTTGTTTGAAAAATAGTGTCTCTGAGTGTCCTTACTGCTTTACGGAATATGACTTGAAGAGCATTAAGTCAATCCAAGAAAAGATGATGAAACATCCTGCAAAGCAGTGTTTTATGTATAGCCCTTTGACACAAAATTGACAAGATTGGCTCAAGAAAATTTATGACCAAAAAAGGAACAATTCATTGTCAAAAGGTAATCAAAGCACAGTGAGCAAAAGGAGTAAAAGAACTTTTTGCCTTTTTTCCTTTTGGCCTTAATTAGAGGATACACTGCCATGAATGCCGGAACTGTATGTGATTGAGGACATAAAGTGGTGGACCACTGATGAATGTGAGATGGCAGTGTTTGGATGTGTATAGCATGCGGTCCTATGTCCCTGAAGATATTGTACTGTGTGAATGCTGCAGTTTGATGTCAGTTTGCCTTCCATACGTAAATTGTACTTTAGGGGTGACGTTGAAATTTGAGTTCTTCTGAAATCTGCACTGTCCTGTTGAAGATTTAGGTAGTCTTGGGGGGGGGATTACCCACTCTCCCCTGTGGAAGATTAAATATTAGCACATTGTTTGGAAGAGCATCCCAATTATCACAATTTATTATTTTATGATTTTTTGCAGTTCATTGGGTAATTGTCCAACAAAACAATCATAGTATAACTTGTGATTTGTCATCAAGGATTTTACTGAATTAGCGGGGCATCCCCACTTCTAGCCGTCAAGACAGAGTGAAAATGCCAAATTGCTGTCTGTCCCATATGACATTAAAACAATCTTACAAAATGCCTTAGCTTGACTTGCATACTGACGAAATAGCGAATGATATTGGGGAGACATTTCCAGGGCCCTTTAATTATATTTGGGTAATCCTTGATGGCTTCTTTTGGTGACAAATAGACTTTTGACTTATTACCATTATACAAAATGTTGCTTGCCAATTACTTAACATAACTATGCAACAATCACAAGTTAGAAATTGTGTGGGGGGGGGGAGGGTGCTATTAGAAAAATAACTATTATTGCTTTAAGTAAAGTCCTCTTCAGGGAGTAGTGTGGATTTAAAATAAATAGCCCCAACACTCACTTGGTCGAGTTGCTGGCTAGGCTCTTGCTCATGTGGTGATGCGTTTTTGAGATTACTGCTTAAGGAAACACCTTGTCCGTGTGAGTACAGAAAGGTCGCCAAGTGCAAAGCTGCCATGTGATATATCACCTGTGGTGCTGCCTTATTAGGATACCACTTATCTTTCCTTGAGTCTGGGCTCTGAAATGTTGTTTTTTTTTCAGTGTACTGTACCTGACGAACCATTTCAAGAGCCCCACTGACCAAAGACTTGGATAAGTGTTTTTGATTGGATTTCTACAGATGGCAGATTTTGCACTTAACGACTTTTTTGACTCGGCACGATACGATGGCCCAATGTTCTTTAGAGCACGTTGATAGACAGTTCCTCAGCTATTCAACCCATCAGTGTATGCATGCAATGCTTTGCCAAAGTGGACGTAATTCGCTATTTAAAAGGGGCACTGAACCTATACGCCTAAATTGATTGGTCCCCCAGTGCTCCGTTTTAAGGTGTTGAGGTATTCATGATTTGGTTTTGATGGAGTCGCGCAGCCGGCTTTAATAAACTTGGAGTTGAGCATGCTTTTATTCCCGTTTGTGATTTTAGCGTCGCATTCGTTTGCGATTTAGCGTCGCAAAATTCACAAGCGATTTTCCCCCTGTATGTATGCAAATTTGTAAAGCGTTTTCGTACAATCGCGAGAACCGGATGTTGCTAGGACTTGTCTAATAAATGCGTCCTGATTATAATTACGCGTCTCACCTTTCACGCACCCATTTTTTTGGTTTTGCTGCTTGACATAGTTTTCAGGAAAACTAATACAGTGGACCCCATTTTTTTATTTCGGTATTTTCAAGGATGCAACTTCAGACCTAACATGTGAACATCAGAAAAACGATCGACCCCTGTGTTATCTTTTTGGGGCACTTTAGTATCGCTGCACCAAAAAATCACATTTTCCAATAGAGTTGTGTGGTAATTAATTTTGAGCAAAATGTATCTTATTTGAGTCTTTTTTCTCAAAACGAATATGGTAAGCCATATTTTTTTATTTCAGATTTGTATCATCAAATGAATGTACTATATATCAATTTAAAGCAATTCTTTGGCCCTTTAAATTAATGATCCAACACCTTAAGTTCCATGACCCGGCTGAGTAGACATTCTTAATTTCTTAACATTTTCGACCTCAAACAAGTATCCTGATTCTAATCGCAACACAGATTTTTAAAAGTGAACCATCGGGAAAGTGTTAAATTTCAATGTACATATACCCTAACTGACAGCGTTTTCTCCTGTTTTCGCGAACGCCTATCAAGATGCTGAGTTGGATTGGACCCTGTTTAATGACGTCAGATTAACAAGTTGTAAAGCCAAGCTTACCTGTGTGGCTAACCGCAAGAGACCGCCCACTCCAGATATCTCGTCCCCTTGTCGGTTTCTTTGGCTGGGAACTTGATAAAGCTATTCTGTTCTTATTCTCCCTGTTTGGTACTGTTGCCGCTGGTGCACCCTTCGACAATAACAGCACATTATCGTAATTTTAAGGCACACCAGAATTCAACAATTAGGCCATATGATATCCAACACTTACGACGCTTGATATACCGCCGAATCACTGTGTACGGTATGCAAGAAAACTGTTGCCACCGCAGTCCGTTTCCACATGGCGATCATGACGCGTATCGCGTATTTGTTACTTCTCGGAACTACTTCTGGGTCACGCTTGCCAGCCGCGATAATCACTTTCATTTTGGACTTTCCTTTGAAAGCTTGTCCAAAACCCATGATAATTATGCCCGATTTGATCAAAAATATACGGTTTCTTCTCATTACTGCCTCATGCAGATTTTACATTGATACCATACATACTATGATGAAACCATTTTTTTTGGTGGTATTATAAGGATGTTTTTAAGCATGTCCATGGACCTTTAAGAATCTCGTCGCAATTGGGAAGCCCAAGAGCAAACCAGGTGAGAGGTTAAGGAGCTGGTCATTGCACAAAATGTGTTTCCCTTGGAAACATGGCTACAAAGTGACATTCAGAATACAGAATCAAGCCAATTTTTGAGAGCTCAAAGTAAAAAACATTTGGTTGGAATTTAAGCTCGCTGAATACTTTATGCATTGTGTGCTGGCTCTAAAGCTGACAGGCCCGCTGGCAACAATAACGCTCATGCGGAAAGTATCACTAAGTCAATTCAACAAAACCAGCCGACAAAAATAGAACAGATTTTTGTACGAAAGATGCTCAAAATTGTTTGTGGTCCCTTTTAAATGGGCACATGGCAGCTGATATGAACTACCTTAATACAGGCTTCTCTGGAATGTCTCGTCTTGGGCTCACTAAGATGTCATCCGGTTGCTTCACTCCTCTACACTGTAAAGGTCCATTCTACTTAAACATTCATACTTAAAACACAACTTAAAGCAATATTAGCACATTTTTTTTGAGGCAGCCCCAATTTTTCAAAAAACCATTGAGATATTTACAACGTTGCATAGTACATGTAACTGGCTATAAACCATACCTGTGAATGGTTAAAAGCTCGAAAATGTCTGTGTCTCACAACGAGGAAGTTGATTAGAATAATTAATTATCGGGGATCCCGATAATACTTCAACGGCTTGCTGGAAACGCCTTTCCAATGTGGAAATAGCCGGGAAATAGCGCCATGTACGTGTCTCCTCATCATTAGTTGTTTTTATTGTTCAGGCAACAAGTTAGAGGTGTATTTTCCTCGCGGTGGCACTATTTCAACATCATGGACCAGACTAACGTATCATTTTCCAGCTCTGCCGTTGAGTCAAATCTGGGATCCAAATTCTAATTACCAATCGTTAATTTTGATAATAACGCCTTCCTTTAGCATCTTCGTTCGCAGGTATAGTTTCCTGACAATCACCACGTAACTTTGCCAAAGTATCCAATTTTGAAAATTGGGGGCCTACTTCACAAAATGTGTGCCATTATTGCTTTTTAACTGTATCTTCTCGTTTGCATGTTTGCATTGGCAGAACTGCAGTCTCTTCCCCACAATACTGCATCATTTTTCCACATAAAATATTTAACTGGTTTTGCAGTTGTGTTGAGTTAGATGTGACAGAAAGTGAGTGTTATCATTCAACAACTCACCTTATCTCCATCCATGTACAGGAGCGTACCATTATTGATTCCTTATCAACCCATAGTTGATGCGCAAATTAGCATGTCACGCCGTCGTAGTGTTCACTCGGAAGTGCGTTACCGGTCACGCTTTAAGTCCGCGCGCGTCGTCATGTTTAGAACTCTTGAGTGCGTGCAATACCCCAGATGCACACTTCAACGCACCGACATCCAAACTACAACGTTAAATATGCTTTAGATTTTGCTAAAATAATACTAGGAAATATTTTTCGAACTGTGAACTTTTAGTGTTAAGCGAGACATAAGTATTTTCCTCTATAACACGATATTAATAACTTTCCATTTATAAAGATTTTTTCGTTGTTGAAAGGTATTTCAACTTTTCAGAGTGGTTTCATCCAAATCACAACTCTGCATCCGATCGTCCGTGTATTTTTAATATCCCGCGGTGGCGGCTAAATACCGACCACAGGATGCATCCGTTGTTGATTTGTGATGAACACTCTGTAACATGTTGAAATCCTAAGTAACACAACGCCGAGTGCAGCGATGATATTAATGGCCTTTTGCGTTGACAACCGATACCCACTGGTGAGATCAGTGGGTGTAGAGTGTCTGTGTTTTGGATAGCATCTATCTTGGGTGGATCCGAGTGGTCAGGTGGTCATGGGTCAAATGCAAATAAGTCAAAATATTAAAAAAGACAAAAAATTGGTTAAATTTGGCTATAACCCTTGTCAATTGGGGTAGGGTGATGAAACTTGTATGGGTGTCCATCTTTGCATCATATTTGTCGCTTTAGTAGGCGGCGGATGAGTTCGGAGATGGTCCATGTGGCATTGTTCAAAGGTCAAATGTGGTTAAAAATTGCTTTAAACCTTGTCCATTGTGGTAGGATATGAAACTTGGGGGGTGGTGCCACATTCGTGCCAAAAATTTTGAAGTCATTTCAGGTCAATGTGGGTCTTCAGGTCAAATCCCTAACATGTGGTAGGATTATGAAACTGGGTGGGGGCGGTCAATATTCAGTGCCGCAATTTTGAAGGTTCATTTCAGGTCCTGCGGGGTCATTCGGGGTCCAACCCAATGCATGTGTATGGGTCAGGAAACCTGGTGGGGCAGTCAACATTTTTATTCCAATTTTCCTCAGGTCATTGCTGAGTCATCTGGGGTCTCTTAGGTCAATTCACTGCAAATGGTTGTAGGTCATGAAACTTGGTGAGTGTGGTCAACATTCAGGGCTGAAAATTTTTGAAGGTCATTTCAAGGTCATGTGGGACCCTCCAAGGTCCAAACCAATTACACATGGGGTGTATGGTCATGAAACTTGGTGGTGGTGTAGTCAACATTGATAACCCACTTTTTTTCAAGTCATCTTGGGGTCCATCCAAGTATTGAAACTGCTGTGTAGGACCTCTTGGTTTCCATCACGATCCTCCCTGTTATCTTTAAGTTATGTTACTTTTCTTCCTTTAAAACTCCCCCTCGACGAGCGGGGGACCTTTGTGGTTCGAGACCGCCTATCTTGAGTTTACATCACTCTTCGAGATTTTTTGCACATTTGACCAAACTTTCATTTTTACAATTGGTTGCCTAAATCACTTTTTACCCTCTAGATTGTGCTCATGCTATTTTTCCGGTTGGTTTGAGCAGTGTCAACAAATGCGCACATTCGTTTTACACGAGGCCTATGACAATACACGTAAAGAATCATGTCATAATACTGATTTCACTCCCTTTGCAGGTGTGTGTGTAGGTCAAAGTTCAACCGGTAATCACCTAGACCATGTGTTTGAGAGAAAAGGGCATTGTATGCAGTGAATTAGTCAGGAAGTGTAGCTATGGCTGGTTTCTGAAAGGATCTAAATGTTAAACTCTGTGTTTAAACCAAGGTAGTCCTACAAGAGTGGACCTTTTTCTTTTCCAACCTACTCTAAAAGTTCTGCTGTAAGGAGTGAGAAAATTCTCATTACTGTCTGAATTTCCTCATCTGTTACATTTAACTTGCACAGTATTTTGAAAGAACAGGTCCACCCATGTAGGACTAACCATGTTTAAACCCCGTTACTCCTTTTCAGATACCGAACCAGTGTCTTTGAAACGTGAAACATAACATGAATGTTTCTTTAACAGATTTCCATGATCTAATTTCTTACGATGTACTTGTTATTCATCCATGTATATTACAACTGAATATGGCAGGGCACCGGGTGGTTTTTTTGTGACCATGACCATAATTTTTGTAAAACATCATTGAAACACCAATCAATCCAATTTGTCCTCCCTCACATGGAAGCATATTGCCCAAAAACATCCCCGATTGAAACACCCTTTTATAGTTAAGTCGGAACAGCCATTTGGATCGTCGAAGCATAAGTGTGACTAAATTGGCCCTTAGGACAGTGTGTATGGGATTATGGTTGACCACATTTGAGAAATGTTTTTTGTTCATTACCATCAAAGGAAAACATTTCCTGCCCTTAAATTTCACTAGAGTCATTGTGGCAAAAATTAATTCTTTTGATACACATCTCTGATTTTGATTGAGTAAAGTGGGCAGATTAAGTTGTCGAGTGGGTCACCCACCTTAACCCCAAAATAAAATCTAAAAAATTGTTCATACTGTAAAATTCTTGTTCTTGCTTAGTTGTTATGACAGATACAAATGAGCGTAGTTTGTTTTGAAACAAATAGGTTCTCAGTCACTCACCAAAACACCTTTGGGGTACTGTGTGGTGGAATATTTTCAACCTTGTAACTGTTGGATATGATGAATGTGCCAAATCTACTTGGTCCCTCAAAAAGTTAATTCTATGAAAATATTCGACCATGCAGTACATGGGGCATGCGCAAATACCAGAAGGCTATTGGTTTCTCACTGATTGCAATGTGTGTGTTATCGAATGAGATAAGTTCAAAATACTATGGAAGAGTAAATCACTGGATATCTTTCAAGCCAACATGTTTCAATATTTTTTATTAAATGGTGATGACCCGATTTTCATCTTGATTCAATGAGTCTAATTTTGGAAATAACATTAATCTCAAATGGTAAAAAGGTAAATGTTAGAAAGGTGTCTGGACTATCCTTCAATGGTGTTTTACATGATTAAGTTAACTTAGAGGTGGGTGACTCGATCGTGATCCGATTTTTCGTATGTTCTGTGGAAATATATCACCAAAAACATCGGATTACAAATTTGAGTTAAAACAGTCCAGCGGTTTTAGTAGTAGAAGCAAAAATGTGTACTAAAGTGGGCCATAGGACAGTGTGTGTTAATTATTGTGGTCAACCACATTGAGACGTTTTGGTCATAACATAAAAAAGGAAACATTTCCTGGGCCTTAAATTTCACTGGGTTAATGAGAAAAATATGACACTATCACTGATTCATCCGAAAGAGTCAAAATATTTGAATTTTGCAGGAAAAGCTTAAAAGTAAAGGATACGTCTGTAGAATTCTCATAAATCACTTTTTCCAACTGAAGAATTGACAGAAAAGGGAGAAAACGACAGTGTTCAAAGATTATGACTCCCCATAGAGTTACATGTTGAAGTAAGTGTCGTCGGAGTAATGACTAAATATCCGATTTTGTCCTTATTAGGTTGCTTCTGGCCTATCAGTTGCAGGATATGTTAGGGTTACCTGTGTTACGTACAGACATGCAAAAATCTGATTTTGATGATTTTTTGATTTTTGATTTAGCAAATCCACGGATAGTGCCTTTAATGGAGTAAAGTGGGGGTGTGGGAGATAGGTTGTTGATCGGGTCACCCACTTTAAATGTGGAAGCTCAGATTTCCCGATGCTGCAACCAATCATCTGTAAATATTGTGAAATAGGAGAGAAACTAATTTGACAATCATTCTTTTTGAAGGATATCCAAAATACAAGATTGCAGACTAAATATACGCCCTGTTCTTCTTTTGCTTATCAGGGGAGATAGACATGTTTTTTTTTATATCTGGGTGTTGGAGGATCTGTCGTTTTTCGACGACATTCCAATGTGGTACAAAGAAATGACTACATACAAGCCCTTGTCTGTTTCTTCAACATAGACTTCACCATTGTGCCATAAACGCACAGGGTTCTCCACAGGTAAGTTAATAATAGAATACTCAGTATTCTCCACCCACATCCTTCAACATGCAGTTTATTCCGTTGAGGATGCTGAATTCATAGGGTGTGGCACAATACTAAATCTTTCGGTAACACAATATGCAACATGCAAACTTGA
The DNA here is from genome assembly GCA_023653785.1 of Ophioderma brevispina. Classification (NCBI taxonomy): domain Eukaryota; kingdom Metazoa; phylum Echinodermata; class Ophiuroidea; order Amphilepidida; family Ophiodermatidae; genus Ophioderma; species Ophioderma brevispina. The sequence goes on along the minus strand of JAMKCH010084876.1, from coordinate 24,121 downwards.
ACCCATCATGTTTTTCCTCATGTAATTTCTGATGAATCAATAGACTCAATCATAAGGAGTAAAATAGATCACTATTTGAAAAGCTTGTTTATACAAATGAGAAATATATTCCAATATATCTGTATGTGAAATCGTTTATTTGCGGGGGAATTTGGCAAATAGAATGCTGTATAAAACATGTAAATGAATGGCGATTTTATTCATAGACAGTACATGAAAACGGATATGATTTGAGAACCCAAAAGACAAATCTAATAATTATAATCTAATTAATTGGGCACTTTACCTTCTGAACTTTTAGATTGGGTAGAACTTAATGAACTAAGTGATTGGGTGAAATTTTGCAAAAAAACAAATGTGAAATACGTAACAGTTTTGTTATTAAACAAATTGACGTTTCACTTTTCAGATCAGAAGGACACAATACACACAATTGGAAGATAAATAAGGTATTTACCTCAATGATGATCTAAGGTGAAGAGAGGGGAGGAGGTGTATGGTACGACTTACTATGAAGCCAAACGCAAAACAACGTGAGTAGGCAATAGAGATGGCTCTATGCATGGGATAGGGCACTTGCAGGAAGGTCAATATGGTTACTTAGGTTAGCTGAGTCATCCAGGACAAAGCGTGCAGAGAATACAAGAATCGACTGCAGAAATATATGAATGTTCATGTAAATCAGTAAGGCGTGACGACAAAGTATTTACCCACGGTGTAGTTTGGTCACAGACTGCAAACATATGTTCTAAATTAGTACTGCATGAGAGACTATCGTTATCAATCGCCCCATAGCGAGTGCGTGTAAATGGAAATTAATCTCAAAATCTCTCCTCCCCTTCTATGAAAACCGAAGGGGTTTCTATGGATAGTTTGATCTGAGTGCCAGAAAGTTTGTTCTCTTACAAGACATCCCCACACTGGTGTAACAATAGAACCTTTTGAGAAATGAACATTTCTATCGTAAGTTTTACACGCAATCTCTACTGGGCCCCCCGTTACGGCGGACAAACGGATTTAAAACTTGGTTTAACTAACTAACTCTATGGGCTCTGATGAGCAACAAGCATTTTCCACATGCTATATCATTTTTATACTAGCTGGCGAATTAATATGCACGATCATACTTTCCGCACCGCGGGTGGTAGTAAATGGGGGCACGTATGTAGTCGTTGCATACTTGAGGTTGTTGGAGTTCTGCATAATTCTGGTTTATTCATGAAAGTGTGGCAGTTTGTCACTGCCTAAATATTGGGGACGTGGACACAGTTTTGCCCCCAAAGGCCAATACAACTAGGTCTCATAGGCAGTATTGTATTTACAGATGTACGTACTTTGTTGGGGTTAACTTGCGAATTAGACAAGATGAGAAAAATGAAAATTTTGCCATTGTCAAAACATTGATTTGCTGCCAGCCAGAGGTGTACGCAACATCTGGCCATATGTGCACACTAAAAGAAGACTTGCAAACTTAATAATGCATTAGTCTGTCGTACTATGGGGCATAAAACAAAACCATCGCGACCGCCATATAGTGTGAGACTTGTATTGACTCATTTTGTTATTATAAGAAGGGAAATTAAGGCACTAACAGTGATGTGCTAAATCAGAAAATAGAAAAAAATAATAAAAGGTCAGATTTTTGACCGTCTGTAACAAGTTCAGGTATCCTAACCCGCCTGCAAATGATAAAGACAGAAGCAGCCTAATATAAGGACAAAATCGGAAAATTTTAGTCCATTATTTCCGAAAACGGTCACTTACTACAACACGGATTGCATGGAGATTTTTTTGGATCTGGAACACTGCCATTTCTTCTTTTCTGTCAACTCCCAGTTGGAAAAGTAACTTACGAGACTTATCATTTCATTTTAGCTATTTTGAGGAAATTTGAGTTTTTAAACTATAATCCCCGACTAAAAAAATCAAACGATGTTGAATGGCCTCAAACGATGCCCAACTTGCTTCAAATGAACGCGCGGCAAGCATGGATAAATCTCTCAAACTCCAAATAATGCTTCGTTATCAATGCATTATGGACACAGGTCAATAAACAAACACATTACCGCGAACAACGCTCTGGCATTTATTATTATAATTCACCTCATACCTTTTTAATACAGTATTTATTTTTAAAATTCGTTCGGATTTTTTAGGCGGGGAGTATATTGATAAATCACTGATAGTGTCTTTACTGACACCTAACAACAGTTTATTCTCTTAGTATATCACAGAGGGATCTGACTTCAATCTGGAGCTGGACTTCAACGGAGAGCTATGTCAACACAAATCCCTGCACCTCAACGACCGCCATGCGGTAGGACAGCAGAGGGCGCTAACCAGCCTTGTCACATTGTGTACCGAAAGGCGCGAGTCTGTCCTCAGGACTGGAAATCCACCGTTTTTACTTTTTAAAGATATTCTTATGTTTTTCCCCATGAGAAAAGATCTCTCTCTTTATAGTTGTTTGTTGAAAAATACTTTGTTCTTTTTTTTTTTTTGTTATCACCAAAATAGCAGGACTCTTAACACTACAAATTGATATAGAATAGTAAGGGCACACCTGCAAGCAACACTACTGCATGTGCGCATGATTCTTGTATGCGAGCACACACGTGTAGCAAGAGGGTGGATAAACAAAAGCCGATAAGTCTTGCCTTATTAGGTGATAAACAAAAAGTTATTGAATAGTGGAATACTACAATCTCAAGATGACTACGTATTCTTAGATTGTTCATGTGATGACATTAGGCCAAGTAAAAACAAATTTGTCATCACACATGCTTTTGAGATGCTTCAATTTGCGGCATTAACTTTTCGCCTATAGAAGTAAATCGAAATGATTGAATGAGCTTGTCTTTTGGTATTTAAGCCCTTGTAGGATAATGTGTCATCATGGGTTTGCCCAAAATTGTATGTAAAGAAAGGCCGCCGACTCATTTGAAAGCACATTCTCGTACACTAAGTATGGCTATGTTAGCCACAAAATAAAGACGACTCTGGTTTGATTTCATCAGAATATCCAAACAGCAACAGGGTAAGGGGGAGGGCATAAATATAAAATCATTCTTTAACTTTTATGGCATCTCATCCCGTCATATTAATTCAGGCATTTTGCAATACGATGTGGTCGCACAAGTGCTTGGAGAGGCGTGTTCTCCCGATGCATCATGGGAAAAAGTCTGGACATCCAGAGTCCGTGCAAGTCAAAAATTGGACTGCAACGGCTGTGGGGTTGACACCGCATTGACGAAATGCGAGAGATTTTGTGTGCCTATTTACACAACCCCCCACCCCCCAATGCATTGACAATCGGGAGTTAACAAAATGGCGACGGATGTATTGTGGGATATTTTCGTGGGATAAATTATTTGCACTTGTCCTAAAATAAAAACGTGGGTGGGTTCAAGTGATGTATGGAACTGGGAATTGGGTTTCAAGGACCATAGTGCGGAATCTTCACATCAAATACTTTACAGGATTTGAAAATTTGATTACAGTAATACGATTCCCACGTACTTGAATAAGCTAAAATGGCGACCGTGCGGAACTAATAACAAACTTGGGTAGTCACGACGGTGTCGCAGAAGGACCGGGGTTAATGGTATCTCAAGATGAGTGGAAATCTGTTGCCTGTGAAAAAATATAAAAAAAAAAAAACAAGCCTGTGTGAAATTTCAAACTATACTCTGTCATAATTCCTTTTCTCTACATCAAGACTACGCCAGCATTCCCGCCAGACAGAACCATAACAACGCGCAAAGGAAATACATAGATGCGTGTTACATGCAGCAAATCTTGCGGGCGTATGTAGACGCCTATTTCAGAAAAGGAATTGTGATGGCAAGTATATGCTTGTGTATTCTGAAGTATGGAGTGACTGTGTACGTGCATGCCCAGTGCCGCATTTTGTTTTAGTGCAATTGTGCTGTGGCTTACGTGCGCAATTAACTCTGTACAGTGTATGCAATCATGTCATCACCCCATAATTCAGAGTAGACAGTGTACTAGTATATAGCATGATGCTCTCTTGCCCTGTTGGGTTATACCATTGTGTGCACAGGGGTGAATTTCACACTGACTTGCGACGCATCATAAACCCATCTTTTAAAAATCAAACGCATTGCAAGTAATTGGGATTTCTAACAGTAACTTACGATATGTTGGCTTACGATGGGGTCGTATGATTGGTTGAAATCTTTGTGAAATTTACCCCAGGTTTGTGTATGTGTAAACTGCTATATTTGATAGTTTTGCCCAATTTGCTCAATGTTAACAGAAAATTTTCAAAATAATTTATGAATTTTGTAAACAAAAAAATGGAAGAGGAAATTTTAAAAATTGTATTAACTTGCTGATATTGCATTGTTGCCATCAACCCTTCAACTTTAATATCACTGCCAAATTTGACCCGAACAAACTATATAGTGAGAGAGAGAGAAAAAGCGCTTTGCATGTTATTTTAGCAAGGTACTGAAAACAAAAGTTTAAAAAACCAAAGCAAATGTTGGAAAAAGGAAGAAAGTAGTAAATATTGGGATGGGGTTTTTACCACGTTTTTTTATCATGTTACTGAAAAAACTAAGAGGTTTGTATAGGGTCTGAAGTGTTGTTATTTGAAAATTGATATATATATCACAAGGCTGCCACAGAAGAGAATTTGTATTAAGTGATTGTGTAGTTATTGAAGATTGTGATGAGATGTAGATGGAAAGCTCCTTGGAGAGAGAGTTGTGCCAGTGTTCAAGGGGAAATAGGAGTAGTGCTCTAATTAGTTTGTATGTGTTCTTAATCATTCACAAGTCCTTGCATCATTACAGAACTTCCGTGTCTACCGATGCAGTTGTCCAGAGGGGGCAATGCCAGTTCGTACCGCCAGCGGGTGCAAATTTCGCAAGTCATCCCGGTGATTGCTCCATCAAGTCAGAACTTGACGAAATGCATGGCCGTGCGTGAAAATTGCCAAATTTAAATTAAATTTTGCCCAAATTTAGGCTTGCAATTGAATCGCAATTCTGCAAAGAAGAGGATAAAAATACATATTTTGGTCCAGATCGTCCCGCTTTTTTCAAGCCAAGGGGGCAACTTCCTCTCCCTTTCCCCTGGGTCGTGCTCACTGAGAACTTTTGAATAATCTCCTGTTCAGAACACACAAGCAGAAGACCATGTTTTTGGGGTGTCGGTCCTGTGACAAGTCGCATGTGAATGCAATTTAGAAGGTCGTAAGTGCAAAGCTGCCATTTGTTACATTTCCCATCAACTGTTATGGCCCAAGTGTGAACACTTCAAGAGCCCACTGACTCATGGAAATATAAATTCATCCTAAACATGGCAGCAGCTAGATGTATATATGGCAGCTATTACACATAAGATCTTTCTTTTTGTCAATGCAGTGCAACATTGCTGAGCAAAAATGTCCTCTACTTCTGAGAAAGGAAGAGCTGAAAGGGTCACGTTTCTATAGAAGTCCCAAGGATCAATGGAGGTAGTGCCATTGATCATTCAAGCACTACTGCACACATCTACAGCGCATTACTAGCAATTGTAATACCTCCTCCTTGGGACTTTTATATGAAACAGCTACCGATAAAGGAGGAGTAGAGAAAAGATGACTTGTTCGTGCTTGTGAGAAAGAAAACACATTGTCCATCCACTGTCGTTAAGGTTTTGTTGTTGAAATTCCCATGTGATTGGTCATTGTGTATAGACAGGGTGGGTCGCTTAACTTCAAGTTTACTCCACAAAAGAAGATTGTTCTGGTATTGCTATGGAAAGAAAAACCGCTATTTAACAATAACATTAGTGGTCATACTTAGGTTTGCTCCACTTTTGACAATTTTAATCCTCTCGTTACACTTGAGACAATTCACCTCTCTCTCTCTCTGGGGAGCTTTTTCCTGTTGTGAATAGACTTTACATCAATCTCTCAGTTATTGTAAATTATAAACTTGTAATTTTTAGATGCAGTCACCAAGTCTGCCGTTATTTGTCCCGTTAGGCGACAAAAATAAAAACCCTGTTTTACGGCTCGCCGACCCTGATTTTTCAGTTTTACGATTTTTTTTTTTAGTTTTTCCAAAAATCATTACAATAGCCCAATTTAAATCAATTTTGGAAATTTTTTGGAAAAAATGGTTTGTAAAAATTCATTTTTTTCTCTTGATTTGTTCAAGATTTGGGCTATTTTGGCCAATTTGGACTTCCAGAAAAAAAAAAAATAAAAGAATTAAAAAAAAAACGCCCTACCAACCCTACTCCAAAGTCTGCTCGCCCGTAAACGGGTTTTTCTTTTTTCGTTGCGTATTGATTTTCACCTCTGTAGCCTTACCTTTCCCTCTTTTAATTTATTCTGTAGAAGTAACTTTCTTTGACATCTCCGTTTTGACATTATTGTAGTGGTATGTATTTTTCGTATTTTTTGCTTACTGCAAAATATGGATTTACCGTTCCTGTCTGATTATGTTTTTATAATAAGTATATGATGTGAAAGAGTGAGGAATACATCTTACATTAATCTTGAACACGACGTAAATAATTTTTGCATAGCTAACACACATGACAGGTTAAGAAAGTAAAAACCCAATTCACAACTGGCATGTGTATTAGTTTTCTTTGAGATGTTGTCAATGTACATTGCACCTGAGCCATTGAGAAGTTGGCACTAGTTGGTTTATGTGCACCCCCCATCGGTCACCAGTTTAAGAAAACTAAGTGGCCGGCATTTAAAAAAAAAAGACCCAATTTCCCACTATACATGAATGCTGTACACTTATTCTTTGACCACATAACCGGACGACCTATTTGGATTTGCTGTCCCTATTTTTTAAAATAATTTTACAATTTGAATTTTTTCTGGCAACCCTACCTTTCTAGTTTCATGTTTTTGCTGGCAGAGTATGAAAGAGATTTCTTTTTCTTAAAATTTCTGTCTGTGGAATCATGAAAATATCCCGTCTCAAGGTATGGGCATTTTTATCCACAAAATTTCAATGATTTCATTGGAAACATCTTAACTCAAAACCCCCCCCCCCCCCCCCCCCCCCCCCCCCCCCCCTCTTCTTAGGTGCCCTGACATTTTGATTTGGACCCAATCATGGGAAATGAGTAGCATGTCACTAGTATTCATTTTGAAGTTTTTAATTTTAGCTAACTTCCCCATTCACTGCTACATTTTTGATTCAAACATTACATTTGTACTCTGTTTCCAAGATTAAAATTCCTTGCCGTCCCAAAACAATGGAAAACCTAAGATTTTACGACCTCTTTGTCTATTAAAGTGTACTACAGGCTAATTTTTTAATTTTAAGTATGTTTTAAAAGATGGCTTTACAGACTGACCAATAATATCTACGGCAATATAGATTGCCTTATTAACAGAAATTAACTAATAAATGTTGGCCCATGGAGGTCGCCAGGTTCGGCATTGGTGACGTTGTATGACTTTGGAAGTCATAGTAAAACAGGTGTCCTAAGGAATGTCTATGGGACTTCTGGTCATAAAATCCCCTGATTATCTAGTGTGTCCATAGAAGCAGTACTGATCGATTAAAATCTGGGGCTGATTCTTGAACAGAATATAGCTGAAAGGTATGGTTTATGTCATTCACTGGCGACGTATTTCAAGACACACTATTACTAATACCAGCATTATTTCTATTTTTCCCCGTTGGCCAATCAAAATGGCTGCATCATACGGAAGATATATAAACGTTTTACTGTTATCAATAATATCGTGTCATTTTTCTGACTGAAAGACATTAATTTGAAACAAAATGCATTTTATAATATGTTAAAGCGTACATTATATTAGCCGGCATTCGGCTTTAACTCAAAAGCACTAGTGGCGACATCACTCTATTTCCTTTTCCCTCAGTGGGAGAGCGTATCCTAGTGTTCGAGTGCCTTTCCTGTGGCGCAAATTAAAAAAATTCCCAGGTTCGAATCCGGGTGGGGACACTTGCTGGGAGGTTATCCGTAGTACCGGTTCTGGATTTTAATCTGTATACCACCTATTGATCAAAAACAGAATACTGCTGTCTCCATGGTTCACTTGAAATTGGGGCAAATGCTCATGAAAGCACCCGTCCTTCGGAGGGGGTGCGTTCAGCGGTCGGTCCCGTGTACAGTGTGTCCCAACTGCACATGTACATCGCAGCCATTTTGAATAGATATTGGAAAACTCCTGAATGTTCCCAATCCGTCCCCAGCCTTCGAAGCAGGACATGTTAGGAGCATCCATATCATGGATACACCCGGACCCGGAGCAGCTTACTCAGTTGAATAAGCCATTACCAATGACTTGTGGATTATGCAAAAGAAAAACTCATTTCTTTGATCTGTCACATTTGTAATCCCTGGCACAAATAAATGAACAAAGTGAATGTAGTCAGGCAGACCTGTACACGGGTTGCAGTACATTCCCACCATCCCAACTCCCACAAAAGTGTAAAAGGTCAACTTTCTGCTGTTTTTTTATAAAAGGTCAAAATTTAGAAAATTTTTACTAAAAAGTCCAAAAAAGGGTCAGTTTTAGGGGCGTAGGTCCACCCTTGCAGAATCAACATGGTTTGAAAAGGGTATGACCAAGTGCAATAATTGGGATGAAACTACATTAAACGATGTTGATTCATAACATGACCCAAAACACCTGGCTCTCTAGGTTAAACGGATGCCCCACTGAACTGCTTGAAATGACAAATCATGAATGGGCTGATGTTGATGACAAAAAAACAACGGCCGTCTACACTAAGCAGATGCCCAACAAACTGCTAGCTGCCTCTGGCATTTATCAGTGTCGTGGACATAATCAGAAACCAATTCTGCTTCCGCATCGTCCTGCCAAACAAAACTGGGCCTGCCAAATACCATGGTAACCACGATCTGGCTCATGCTGGTCAACAGATTACATATACATGTTTTACTATAACATCCTTTCCTTGAGTCGGTAGCTCTTGAAACGGTTCTTATGCAAGGTGTCCCTGGTGAACTATTCAAGAGCTATTGACCAAAGACTGGCATAATAATCTCTGATAGTAATTTGACCATGGCAGGTGATTGCAGTTACGACCTTCTTTTGAACTCCCACAACAATGTAGCTTCATATAAGAACATGGAGTTGGCCTCAAGTGAACCCTCCCATGGAGGGATTAAGTACATGTGGAACTGTATTTGTTGTGAAACTTTTCTATACAATCTTGCAACCAAGGTTTTTTCTAAATCAACTTGTATGAGGATTCCACAAATCTTGGTGTCATTTATTAAAGATGTGTTCTTGGATGAATCTAGTGGGGCAAGTTTACACTGGTTTATCAGGGGGCAAAATATAAAAGGGGGCAAAATGTGTTTTAAAGACTACCATCATGTTTCATACCTTTCAGATTAACAAAAAGGTATAGTTTGCCCTACTGATGTTTTATAGGTACGAGAGTTACAAGGTAAAATGGGTTCAGGTCACACTGGGGGTAAACTTCAGATTCAACGGTTTTTTTCTAAAAATGGTGCAAATTGTTCGTCTACTGTACCGAAGCCAAAAATATAAGGTCGCGTTGTCAATGGCGTTTTTGATAATAATTAATAGGGCAAATATGGCCGGGTCCACAGGATCTAATGGGAAGACCACTAGTCATATCTCTAAAAGTCTCACTTTGAAAGGTGAAACCAGAATCCCTAATACTTTGTTATTTAGTATGACCCAATAACGATTTAAAAACCAGTTTCAACAAATCGGACCATTCTATAAATCATGACCTTGAACTTTCTTGAGCCTATTGTACTAAAACAATAGGTCTTAATATGGCAACTATACCTTTTTAGAAACCTTCTGACAGCCGAACAGCCTGGTATAAATTTTAAAACAATTTAAAACACTTGTTGTTGTTTGACCCCGTACAAATTTCCCCCTTATAAAACACCCAGAACAATTTTAAAAATGACCCCCATGATTTTTCAGATTCGCCATGAAAATCTGTATGGGAAAAACATTGGGTCGAAAAATTGTATATGCAAAAAACTAAACCAAAACATCCATTACATTTCCCCCATGTACTTTATGCACATTACTTGAATGAATCCTTCCACACTAATTCTGGACCTGCTTACTGTAAATAACCCACACTTCTGCAACTGATACATGAGACACAATCTATTACTACTGTCTCTCATTAACTTATATGTCCGTTTTTTATATTATTTCCAAAAATATATGAATATCTCAAAAAATAATAAAAAATTAAAAAAAAAGTTTTGTTATTATTGGATCCAACAAGATCATTGCGTCGCAACTTGAAAAACATATTCACGTACTTGGATTTATTCAATTTTCTCTGAATTTTATTGGCAAACTACAACTAACTGGGTCCAGGTGAAGATTGACTTTTGACTCTGAAACCTTTATGGCAGACCCATTCACAATAGGGGCGCTTAAAAGCATGTTTACGAACGTTATTAATTCGTGGACCTTGCTTTGATTTCAGTGTTTGCCACGGGCATATAATGCATCGTTTTGAAATACTGTACTTAATAGAGGTCCTGCCTGTTTCAGTGGTTATTACGTTGCAAAAGAATCGTACAGCTCTCCTGTAACGCCGTCATTCAATGTTATGCGGTTGGAATCTTGGATACCGTCTCGTTGTGTCCGCAAAAATTCAGTGCAACTACATCTACAACGGTTCGTATTTGATCCTGTTGAACCAAGTTGGCATTCATTTCTACCAGTGGCGGACAATATTGATCGTAATCATATCCTCTCCTGACATCTTTTACTACCTACAAAGAGGCATCAATGGAACCTTCCACAGAACGTAATTACTAATGGTACCAAAGCTTTATTCGCTCATGTTTTAAAAACGAGGGTAAATACCCAGATTTCAATAGATATGAAGGTTTGAATTGCCCCATTCCGTTTGTCATTTAAAAAACGTCTTATGTCCATAGATACTCCCACAACTTTCGTTTCGTGATTTATTTCGAACGTGCCTTTTTTTGAAGATATTAAAAACCAGACATCTACGTTAATTGAACAACCGTAGTCAGTGTGGAAAACTGGCAAAATTGGCCACAGGGAGTAAGGGTTTCAAAATAAGTACCACATTTAAAAATATGTACTTCATCTATGGAATATTCTGCCAATTCCTTCCTTAGGGGAGTAAGGGATTCACATGGAAAAGCTTAATATGACCCGCATTGATGCCCCAGTATCCCTTTTACATGTAAGACACCGATACAAATGGCAGTCGTGCACTTGAATCTTCTAATGACAATACGAATGTGGTTTTCTTTATTAGTCGGATCTAGCTGTAAGCCTACAATGCAAATTTGGTAGTTTTGCCATTGCTTACATTTTATTATCGGGGCGGAAAGAACATTAACTGTTGCTTTACCCAAGACAATTTTATGAACAAAGGTAACAGCCACAAATGTTACTTATTTATTAGGCTTGCTCGTTGAATTTTTTCTCAATATCTCAATATTAAATACTGGAAGTTTTAACTTGAAGGAAATGAAATCCTTTCCTCTCAAAGAGGAAATAGGGCTTCATCAAATTTAATCTATTCACTTCAATTAGTCCCAAGTAAACATTACGTGTCAACATTCAAGTAATTTTATGAAATGTTTTTAAAGTGCCAATTTTACTTTTGATAAATGGTAACTGAGAACTTGGAGCTTTAATTTTGTGAGTAAAATTATTACCTGTGGCAAAATTAACTGGCTTTCTGCATAAGTTTATTAGTCATTGATGTAGGTTTTCGATACCAGTGTCCATCATTAGTCACAATGCTTACATTAGGATTAAAAATAACTTGAGACAGGAGATGCGTACACTCACCTTGAGTGCAACAAGCTACACGTAGGTTTCGGGTTGACTTGCCATTTGGTCTAATCCCACTTGGTCTAATGGCCATTTGTCTAACTCCAATTGGCCTATACCATTTAGTCTAATAACCATTTTGTCTAATACCCATGTAGTCTAATATCACTTGTCTAAACTCATATAGTCTATAAACGATTAGTCTAATAGGCGAGTGGTCTAACATCCTCTTGTCCTAATATTTGGTCTATAGCCATTTGATCTAATACCCAATTGGTCTAATATCCATTTGGTCTAATATCCATTTGGTCTAATCCCCAATTGGTCTAATATCCATTTGGTCTATTCATATTGGTCCTAATATCCATTTGGCTAATGTCTATTTGGTCTAATATCCATTTGGTCTAATGTCTATTTGGTCTAATTATCCATTTGGTCCTAATGTCCATTCTTACCAGTGTATCTTCAGACCAAATGGGTATTAGACCAAATTGGGGTTATTAGACCAAATGGGTATTGACCAGAGGGAAATCATTGCTAGATATCTTCAGGGCTAACTCACTATCACCCAATTGCATAAACTGGTATAGATACATTTTGGCCCCCCCTTTCCACTTTGATCCAATTTCTCCAGTTCATTCGGTTTTCATTTTGTCTTTCCTATTTGTCCACTCTCTCTTGTCCATTTCCTAATTATTCTGATTCCATTTTGGGACAGATGGGATGGATCAATTGTGAATTGGATTCAAATAGAGATTGGGTTCTCAACACAATGAACATACAGGGCCGTTGCCACAGGATTCATCGGGTACATTTTCAGCTTTGGTATATCAATGACCCATTTTTTTCTGGCCAAATTTTGTATAGCAATGGCGTTTTGTCCAAATGGCTTAAAATGCCAAAATTTTGCGGTGAAAATTGCCAAATTGTGTTAAATTTGGCCCAAAATTGGCATCTCTGGCCAGAGCTATGAGGCCACTTTTGGCAAAAAATGGTATAGCTATGGGGTCCTACTTCCAGAGTCAACGGGAGGAGTCTTGCTACCCAAACCAACAGTCGAGAACCCCTCCCGGGAAAAATTATAAACTTCACATGCAGTTATGTATATATGATGCTGCCTGTGATTGGTGCATGTTAAACATGCTTAACACTTATTCTGAAAGTTCACTCTGCCAGGAGTTATAGCTATTCCTATACTCTGGCTCCATAATCTATTGCGACAGTTTAGAACGTATGCCCGATTCCCCGCCAAAATGGCGCACCATCAGGTTGCACATAGATGCAGTACACGCAACGATCAACGCGCACGTTATGTTCAAGAAAGATGGCTCAGAGTATGCATGTCTTTTTTGCATCTAGGTTGGCAATAAATGCCAAGTAAGCGAGGTTGTATGTTGTTATCCCCCGAGGTCTTTAACGGTTGATTTATTGGCCCATACAGTGGGTTATATGATGTATTAGTCAATCACAGACATAAGAAAAAGCTAATGGTTTTAGAGATATATTTAGAGAAGTCTAATTTGATTGGCTTACTCAGAGTATTCATATAATGAGCCAATAAAGATAAACAATTTAGGTGGTAGACCTCAGGGCTTTAAAGGTTGCAGCGGGAGATTTTGAGGCACCCAATATTTTGTCATAATAGTAAATTCATATAGACTACACTAATAGATTACTTATCTTGTATTTGGCTACAGAAATGTCTAAAAAATGAGAGGAAGAGGTGAATTCTGTTCTGACTTATTTTCAATATGAAGTTTAATTTCGTATGTGCTCCTATACGATATTAAAAATTGTTTTGTTCCAAAGAAAAATTCTCAGCTTAATCCTTCAGAGAGGGGTTAATTTGATGGGAAAGCTTTGCATCAGGGCAAAAAATCAGTACGTCGATATTTTTAGGGATACCTGATTTGTAGAAACCTCTCGTTGCACCTTAACAATATGCCTTTCGCAGACAGCAAATCCTGGGTAGCCAACCCTAATTCTATAAATCTTTATTAGGTGGATTGTCTTTTTCAAAGGCCATTATACATGTAGTATTATGCAAACCAAAAGACCTTGGATATGGGAGTTCCATAACCGGACCATCTGACACTTTTTTCTGACACATTATGAATTCGGAAACCTTAATGGAATAAACATATGCTTTATTCTGTGAAGGGTTCCGAATTCATGTTTGTCAGAAAAAACCGTGTATCAGATGGGTCGATCAGGTTAAAGATACTCCCTTGTATTGTGGTATTTTTATTTTATACCAGCCTAGATCCCAAAAGAGAGACATTAAAAAATATTAGTTTGCTCCGTAGTTGAACGAAAAATGAGAATTTTAGATCATTCAGCACGAAGGTTAATAGTATGTGAGAAAAACGGATGTATAAGAACTTCACCAAGTTTAAGCGGTCTTAAAGCCGATTTAAAGACGGTTTCCTTGTTTTTCATGATGTGAGCTCCCTTATATGGACCTTAAAACAAAAATATAAATTTGTAGAAGCTGCTTTTTTTTTGTGAAAAGTGCAAAATTTCCATTTTTAATCCCCCTGGCTGAAAAAGCAGAAGGGGGATTATGCTATCAGTCAAGGCGGCAGCGTCCAACACAATCTTGTGAAAGCGATAACATGAGACCCATAAGGGTTATGGTGATTAACTTGGTGGGTGGGATCGGGACTGCAATGTCCTTCATCTGATTAGCTTATGGGCGTGGGCATCTGCTAATTAGTTTTTTGTTTTTTTTCTTTTTTTTTTTTTTTTTTTTTTTTTTTTTTTTTTTTTTTTTTTTTTTTTTTTTTTTTTTTTTTTTTGGTACCTAATTTGCATAATTAAAGCACTATCAGGGATGCTAAATCAGCAAATCGAAAAAAAATCATCACAAATCAGATTTTTGAATATACGGAACAAGTACAGGTATCCAACATACCCTACAAAATCTGATAACACCCCAGGAAGCAACCTAATACGGAACAGAGATCAAAGTTTTGTCATTACTGTCCGAACAACAGACACTTACTACAAAAGTTTAATGAAGGGAGAATCGTATCTTGGAAACACTGCCGTTTTCTTCCTTTTCTGGTAATTCTACAGCTGTAAAAGGTAACCTATGGAGAATTTACAGACTTATCATTCACGTTGAAGTATTCCTGCAAATTTCAAAATATTTTTCAACTCACTGATAGGGTCTTTAATGAGTTAAAGGTAACGGAGATTTTGAGCACTCAAAATTGTGTCATAAGAGTAATTTCATTATAGATCATACACTTAATAAAGTTTATTACATTGTATTTAGTACGAACTGTCTTACAAGAGAGAAAAAAAGGCAAGTTTGAGTTGCATATTTCAATTATAAAACATAGGCTGAATTTTCGTATTTGCTCTATACGAATTAGAAAATTTCACAATTTGGTACCAAAGAAACATTGCTCAGCTTAATCCTTTTAGATGGGGATATTTTGATGGAAAGCTTTAAATCAATGGCAAAAATCAGGACTTTTGCTTTTTTGGGAACATCCGGATATGTGAAATCTCTCGTTGCACTTTAATTTGGGGTTTATAATCCTTGTGAATGCGATAACATGAGACCCATAAGGGTTATGGGATGTAACTTGGTGGGTGGGATCGGACTGTCATGCCCTTCATCTGATTAGATTATGGGCGTGCCATATGCTAATTAGGTACCTAATTTGCTAATTAATGAGTTAATTTGGGTATAACTTGTGAATGAGATAACCTGAGACCCACTATACAGGGTGATGGTGATCTGAAACTTGGTGGGTGGGCTCGGCCTGGCCATGGCCCTTCATATGATTAGATTTTTGGCGTGGCATATGCTAATTAGGTACCTAATTTGCATAATTAATGCGTTAATTGGGGTATTTTTACAAAAAAAAGCTTTGAACAAACTATCTGAAGATCCAAAGTCCGATTTTGATGAAACGTGATGGAGGGGGATTGGGGAAATCATGTAACTCTCGCGCTTGATTAGGTTTAAAGGTGGGTTGTACGGGTAAGGGGGGGGGGTTGTCCGGGTTTAAGGGGGGTTTGTCCGGGTTTAAGGGGGTGTTGGGGTTAAGGGGGATGTTGGGGTTAAGGTGGGTTGGTCTGGGTTGAAGGGGGTTGTCAGGGTTTAAGGGGGGTGTCTGGACTTAAAGGGGGATTGTGGGTTAAGGTGGGTTATGCGGGTGAAAAGGGGTGTCGGTGTTAAGGGGGGGTTGTCTGGGCTTAAGGGGGATTGTGGGTTAAGGGGGTTGCAACGAGTTTAAAGGGGGGTTGTCCAGGTTTCAGGGGGTTGTTGGGGTGTTTGTTTAGGGGATTTTTAGTTTAAGGGGGGTTTTTGGGTTTAAGGGGTTGTGGACATAAGACGCGTATGCATGCGCAGACGGCAACACATGCACGCGTATGTGCGTATGCATTGCGAGGACGTTGCACATGGGTTGTACGGGGTGAAGGGGGTTGTCATGGGCTTAAGGGGGATTGTTGGGTTGGAAGGGGGGAGGGTGGAGGGTTGTTTAAAGGGGTGGTTCGGGTTTAAGGGGGGGTTGTCTGGGAGGAAGGGATTTGATTTCTTGTGGTTTTAAGGTGGGTTGCACGAGTTTAAGGGGGGTGCCATGTTTAAGGGGGTTGTTGGGGTTTTACGGGGAATTTAGGTTTAAGGGGGGTTTTGGGTTAAGGGGTTTGTGGCACATAATACGCGTATGCATGCGCAGACGTGCACACATGCACGCGTATGTGCAGTATGCATTGCGCGGACGTGACAGGGGTTGTCCGGGTTTAAGGGGTTGTCTGGGCTAAGGGGGATTGTGGGGTTTAAGGTGGGTTGTCGGGGCTTAAAGGGGTTGTTCGGGTTAAGGGGGGGTTGTCTGGGCTTAAGGGGCTTGTTGTGGTTTAAGTTGGGTTGCACGAGTTTAAGGGGGGTTGCCCATGTTAAGGGGGGTTGTTGGGGTTTAAGGGATTTTTGGGTTTAAGGGGGATTGCAGCTGATTCTTAAAAAATTTGTAAACGCTCCCGCCAGGGGGATTTAGCGGTTGGAGAACCGCGACGTGTATTTTACAAATTTGAATCCTGTGCATGTAATGGCAAAAAAAAAAAAAAAAAAAAAAAAAAAAAAAAAAAAACAAATACTTTGCATGTGGAAATTGGTCAAATTCTTGTTATTCCAATGTTAGAATTCAAAATTGGAAGTCTTACCTTTTCCTGCAATGGGACATTGATAGTGTCAAAAATGTGAAGAAATCTCTATCGAATGAAATGTGCATTCATTAGCAAAGGCCAAAATATGCAGTGGTTCTTTCAACTGTTAAGAAATGTTGAATATTGTATGAGTTAATTAAGTTTTGTTTTTTTGTCTCTGTATGTAACACTGAGTAAAAGCAGACTTGTACTGACAATAAAAGATATTGTTTGCGATTTTAAAAATCGTGACTTTGATGTGTTTATATTTTGTAGTGATTGAAATGTGATCAAGTAGGCCTTGCAGCATACATCACTAACTCACTTAAACACAGTAGTCTGTGGAAAAAATGATAACTTTGAGCACATCTTTTCATTTAAAGGGCATTTCGTGATCCCACAGCCTCGTCCCCCCGGACTTACCTAAAAGCTGTTGCGGATTTTATTATCATGGAACCGTTAGCCTTAGTAACTCCACACTGTCCCATCTTACGTGCAAATCGAGTCGCATCTGATAAGAAATTTGCAATTGGTATTTTGTCCGTAAACGGACAGAAATTACAGCACAGTAGCCTATGGGACAGTGGAAACGAGCAATTGCTCCATAAAAACATAACGTGTTTAAGATCGGGATCACCTCAAAGTTTGAGAATTATCAGCTTTCTCAAGGCTATCTAGGATCAATGAATAAAAACAAGAAAGCTGCTGAATCACGAAATGCACCTTTAAAAATGAGAAGGAATGGCAGCGAGTCGTTTTTACATTCCCCAGCATATCGCTGGTAACCAATACTCTGGGGGATAGAGTAACAATAACCATGCCCTAAGTATAGGCTTAAAATCAACAAAATCTAAACAAACATTATGGTGGACCAGAAAATGTTTTAGGTATGAATCAAAACAGCAATCGAAAAGCCCAGCACAAACATTGCGATAAAAGTCTGTACCCCAATAGTTGGCCCAATTGTCCGTGGAGTAAATTGCCTAAGTTTACTCTCAAATGCCCTTCTTTTGAGAAAACATGCCAGTGTAGTAGGAAATTCTGCCACTTATATTATAACTAAGACATTTGTTTAAAGGTGGTTTTTCAGATGAAATGCAAAGAAAGTTAGTCCACCAAGATGTTTTATCTTTAAAGCGGCCCTGGCACATTTTCACAAAAGTTGTAATTTCTTTGCTTGAAAATGATTAGTCTAGGCGCCATGGGAAGGAATAGAGATACATATTATAAATAAAATAAACATACCGTACTCCAAAACAGATGTGGATGTTAGGTTTAAGACACCCAGGCAATTTGTAGGCAACTTTTAGTTTGCCATAACTTTAATCAACAAATGTGTATATTACATGAATATCATAGACTCGTATCATGGTATTAACACCACAAAGAGTCACAGACCCTGCAGTCAAACAGGGTGCCTGCTATGGGAATCATGCATACAGCGTGTTTTCTTGTGTTAACGCCATTTCCGCGTTGTTGCTGAATTATTTAGCCCATCCATTTTTGAAAAATCTTAAGGACGCACTATTTTTCAAATGTGCCAGGGTCTTTTAACGAAAGCCCAAATGAGTGCAACAAAAATCGATGCACAAAAACGAGAACGTAACAATCACTCTAGATTGGCGATAAAACGGTCACGAACCCAACACCGAAGTAAGTAACTTGGAGTCATTAATGGACCACAGCCTACTCTCAATCAACAAACCAATGCAGTCGCGCCGGATGCAGTCTGAGTCTGGTGTAATATCCTCAGAAGGCTCGCTTGGAACTGAATGGGTGGGGATCTTTCGACAATTTTACATACATAGACTATTGCTTGGCATACTCAACGCGAATACGCTGCACCAGTATGGAGTCACCGTGTACACTCACACAAATTGATTTAATTCTGAATGATGCTTGCCTTTGGCGAACGCATGTAGAATTCTTCCAATTCTGTTCTGGTATAGCTCTGCAAACTTAGAGGAACTTCCAAAGCTTGCCACAGAAGGTGATGAACCTGGAAGCCTAATCCCCACCAACACCCTTTGAAGATCAGCGAATTTCACGGAATCACTTTGTACCCAATCAATGACCACTGTGTCACAGCATACCTAACGATCATCCTGATCAATGGCCAGATGGGTCTAAGCAATGGGCATCCTCTACCTTGAGCCTAAAAAACAGTGTGGACAGCCTGTCTCTGCCAGCCCAAAGGCTTGTAAAACTGGATATAAAGCATGGATCAACTTCAACAGACTCAGAAAACTGGCAACTGGTGTACAAAGTGCCTTCCTTCATAAGCAATGGCAACACTCTTTTGACAACTGATAGAAGTAGGGCCATGACAGAGCTATTACCTCTGAAAAAATCAGAAACCATTGCGGGAGGGAATCTTGCCATATAGGCCTACAATGTCATGATTTGTATGTTATAGTGCCCTCTATATGCCTATCCTCCATAGAAAGACAGTAAAAATTGACGTTTTATGAAAAATCCTATTTGCAATGAAATTTCAAATTTGCACAGGATGTATTTAGTTTAATTAAATAATCCAACCAGTTGTCAAAGTTGTGTTGTCACCGTCGAATTTTAATTTTGTTTTATTCTCGTTGTATCACACAAATGAGCGGTTCAAACAGCTGTGAAAGTCTCATTTTATGACAAATCAGAGGAATAGAACAAATCAACAGCGAACACAGTTTGATAAGCGATTATGTAATCCAAACGACTACATCTGTTGTAAATTTTCAAAATTTATTGCGGGCAAATATGGTTGTTTGTTTTACACGTCTTTATGGAGAAGGCCAATAGAGGGCGCTAATATACATAACAAATCATGACCATGTAGGGCCAGATGGCCAAGATTCACTCAATGGATTTTCTGAATTTGCAGAGATAATAGCTCTTGCAAGTCCCTCCTACTTATTCAGTTGTCGGAATTTATGTCGCCGCTGGCTTCTAAGTTGTTATAAAAGAGAAAGTTGTGTGGGGTCACACAGCGTGGAAGGAATGGTCTGGTCTGGGGGTATCTAGCAGGCGGCAGTGTTCCTTGTTCTGTAAGAGTGAATGGGGCGCTGGAGAGTTAGCCAGCATGTCTACAGAAAGGTCGACGAGAGAGCGCAGTCTCTGTCTCCGAAACTGGGTGATTCTTTGATAGTTTTATGCAGCAGGTGCTTGTTTCCAACAGAGCCTTATTCACCAGTTTAATGATGTGTGATGTTCTCTTACGAAGCACTGCAGGTGCAATTCACCAGTAGAAACTGGAATGGAGTGGGAACGAAGACAGCCATAATGGTTCTTATGGTCTCGTCGAGTAGTGTCTAGCTTTTTGTATGAGAGCTATTGCCCCATGCTGGGGCGGCGTATTCAGCAGAGCTGTTAGACAGAGCCAGGGCGGGTTTTGGTGGTGAGTGGTTAGTGGATGGACAGCACCACCCATGAAGATCCAGCAGGTCGGCACAGGAGGTATTCGTCGAAGATACCTTTGCACCTAATGAATCGAGATGCTGCATAAGTAAGCGGCCGATCAAGCTTCAACTTCCAGATAAGTGGTTGTGGATGTATGAAAAAGGCGCGCATGAGGGTTGATTGAAGCTGGGCGAGGTTCTCTCTGGTGGAAAATGAAAGGCAGTATCAGTGGTCTTAGCTTCACACTCAGACGAGTCTCAGGTCTTAGATTATGCTGCAAGTAGGGCCATATTTGCAGTAAGTGTACTTTCTAATTCTGTCCAGTGTTTGTCGAGTGAAAGAGGGTAAGATAGTGGGCGGTAATCCATATTTTAGACGTTGTTTGAGGCAAATCGCTGATAAATGAGTTGAACAGCATGGGAAGCCAGACTGATCCTTGTGGGACTCCGTTCCTAAGACGACGCAGTCAACTGCTCTGTATTTCGATCCGGAAATTAGTTTTGATTCAAATGAAGTTTAATGCGCCAAAAAAATATTATTTTGATCCAATTCAAATTCAACCCATCTTAATTTTTATAATTTTGTTCAATTAAAATTCAGTGCATCAAAATGGTACCTTAAATAATTTTGATCCAAATCCGGCAAAATATTGATTCAAGTCAATTCAGATCAACAAATCATTTCAAATGCGATATCAAAGTTACTTCAAGAGAGCAGCAGAAGCGGATAAGAAAACCAGGTAGCTACCAAACAATCCATTGTTAAACAAGCTGAATCAGTGTCACATTCTGAAATATCAAAACCCAAGATGTCATTAGAGGGGATCAAATGTCAACTTCTTTTTAACTTAATGTATTAAAACCTTGAAAAATTTGTAGAGTAACACTTCTTTTTCTGAAATGCACTCTATTTATCAATCAGTCAATATTAATGAAATACTTTCTTCCCATGTAATGGCCGACAATTTTGGGTAAGGCACCGTGATAAGATATCGAAAATTGAGGTAACCACTCTTATCTGAAACTATACAATCAGTTCACTAATCATTAATGAATTACTTGTATTCCCAGGTTCTTTGCTGCATATTTTGAGTAAGTGCAAATCCACGCTTTAGAAATACTTTTCTTGACTAACCATGGAAGAAGAAAGAGATAAAGAAGGAACACAACGACCCACTTGACGTTTGTTTTTAAACGATCTATCTGCAGCCCCATAATTGCAATTGCTATTCATATTCTCTCAAGGTGGCATTCCGAGGATTAATCCTATTCAGATGTTCTGGCTCGAGAAATCTCATTTCGTGTTGTTTCATTCTTGCGTATAGATTCCGGTCATCGGATCACTCTAATCAGCCCGCGATGATCCTGCAAAGTAAATACTCAAACATAATGCCGCAATCCATGAACGATCAACACGCCCGGGGGATCTTTGATTTTGCTCGGAAACCCATGCTCGTTCCGAAAAAGAGGGACTAGCTCAAATGCGGAACTACCGCTAGAAGGTATCAAATCAAAAACCAAGTTCTAGTCCCGCGGGTGTACAACTCAGATGTGATTGTGACTGGTTCATGATCCATAGAAAAAAATTAACCTACACAATCAGCAAAATACCCTAAGTGTGTATTTTTTTCCTTGCATTAGTACAAGTGTCCTTTCTCTTGGTATAATTGGCTATTTTAATGTGTAATCGTTTTCAGTATTGAGAACAGGTCCACGCAAGGGGTATAATCTCAAATGCAATTACCTTCAACTTCATTTTATTTGTTCATCATAAAATAGCCAAAGCAAAAACATATGATAAATAATTAATGTACATAATGCATTGCATTGAGAATTAATTGTTACAATATTATCAAAATATTTTGCATACAAGATGTTTATAATGTAATTTCAAAGAGAGTATATAACTGGGATAATACTATGTAAAACTATTTTAACAAAGCACAGTAAATGGTCATATTACTGCCCTACCATTAGGGTTATATTTGCACTGAAAACTAGTATAATTTTACCAAAGCTGGTCCATTAGGGGCCTGGTTATATTTAACTGAAATTGGTCCCGTGTAGAGGGTCACTTTCAGAACCCCTGAACGAAAATGGGTGCCCAACTAAATCCCCAAGACGCCCCCGGCCCACTTTCAATATTGTCCAACGTTCATCCTTTATTTTCCAACTGGGCAGTCTTGGGCCCGTAAAGCTGAATTCATAACGATGTACATTAACTTCTCATATAACGAAAACAACAACAAAGCACATCGAGACAGCCGACCGCATGTGTAATATCTATATACTTCTACCCTTTTACTGTTTCGGACATTATTTCGATCGGTTAAGTATAGGCCGCGCTACAGTCTTTTGAATCAAGAGTCAGCTTTTACCTACTATCAACGGATTCCCATTTGAATGCACGGCTGCTAACTAAGCAAATGACTCCCCAATGATAAGGTATGCTTAGTTTTAATGTAAATAAAGGGTAATCCTTCAAGTTGTCAGCCAGTGATAAGGGTAAGCTTTATTTGAAACACTTTTTTTTTTTTTCAAGATATGGCATATGTTGGTCTACAAATATAGAACACTACTTTAAAGTTTAAACCTCAAAAGGTTGTCACTGATATCTGTTCCTTCATAGGGGTGATTCATTCAAAACTCCTCCAGAACGTGAACAGGTATCAAGTTAAATATTTTAAAGGTGCGTGTTCATCGCCTTGTCCCCCCCCCCCCCCCTGGTTTCCCTGGAAGTAAGTATCATTTTTGATATCAGATGAAAGGCCGTATTTTTCTCATTGTCGTCCTTAATTTTGAGCCCTCAAATCCATTTCATTCCACAAGATATAAACAAAAACCGGCCGTTTATTGGTTAACCACTTATATTAGCACAGTTTGAATAGGGCTTTGTAGCATGCATTATTGCGTCACCATCAAAACCGCAAGTTTGTTTCCTTCCCACGGTACTGTACTTGAATAGGTGTATGGGCAAGTGGGCCCAAGCCTCTCATATCAATAAGAGAACACAATACACATAAATCGGAACAGCACCTTAATGATTGTTTATTGTGATGAGGACGTAAGCAACGTTAAGAGGGCATCGATGTAACTTGTGATAATTTTTGTGGGATTTAAATAGCGGCACATTTATTCTGCAGTGAATAAATAGCCCGAGTTTCTTCTTTCTTCTTCTTGACACTGATTTCCTATTCCTTCGCTGACGCCGTTCTTTGAATGTGAAATCCGTTGACAGAGCTCAAAACCAACTACACTTGATTCAACGACTGTAGCTCGTTCTATAACCTAACCGTGTGAAATGACTCTGCATAAATTAAGATTAATGGAACCCAAATTGCATTTGTATCATAATGTGAGATATATTTTACCATAAAAATTCAAAGGCGGACCAATATGGTCAAGCTTTTTTGAACTCACCCTGTATATCTTTATGTTTGGTTTGTTGATTATTGGTGGATTTGTGGTCTTTATATTGTGGTTGTTTTGGTGTTTAAAGTTATGGTAATTTAAATGTTCAAATTACTTTGGTGATGACCCTTTAGCGGGCCATTAGGCCTTTTGGTCATCCCCTGCTTTCTAAATGGGGGTTATTTATTGTTGTCTCATGTGATTTTGGGTATTTTTTAGAATGTAACAAGTATGATGACGATGAATGAATGATGATACTACTGTTTTTTAATTACGACGATTTTTATAGTTTTGATTCATAACTTCTCTTTTCTCTCTAACTATTGAGACTGATTAACTAGAGAAAGTTTCACCG
>JAMKCH010084875.1:0-61250 GCA_023653785.1 Ophioderma brevispina | reverse complement strand
TTTGAATCCTTTTTGAAAATTCCTGTGATAACATGATCACTAATTCCAAACCCAATACAGTGACACCTGATCACTAATAGTATATTAGAATCCTTTGGATTTTTTCTCTACTTCTCTGTACTTCCTTTTTCAGTTTATTCACCTTTAAACCACAGAGCTGTATATTATTTAATTGGGAAATTGGAAATGACATTTCTTGGTACCTCCTATGCTAACAAAAACACACACTGCATGAAAGAGCAAAATCACTCATTTTTCTGCAAACATTCTTTAAACGTTATTTATGTCCTCATTTGCGTGTGTTTACCTACATGAGAATAACCTGTTCCTCATGAAAATGGACTTCAGAGCTTCCGATATTTACCCTAAAATTGCGATATTTGACTACTTCATAATGTAATGTTTAAGTCCTATCTTTTGTTTGCACAAATATTGCCTGTATTTAAAAAAACCTTCATTTTCCTCAGCTTTACCCTTCAGTAACTTGACTTACAATTTCTTAATGCAAAAACTCAACCTCAACAAAACTGATGGCGTGTTTAAGAAAAGACTGATATCAATCTATGGTCAGCTGCAAAGCAGTCGGGGTGCAAGTTTTTTCTCCACATAACTGTAGGGACTTAAACAAGGGTATTTTTAATGTATTATTAATAAATCATTCTCCCTCTCCCCATGCCCCTCAAAAAAAAAAGTCATATCCCCTCATCACAGTTCATTTTAATTTGATCATGTGCATTGTGAAATGCAAAATTTCTTATTCCTTTGCAAAAGGGGATTTTTACCATCCTCATTATAAAGTCCAGTAAGGTATTTTGCACTATTTTCTTTTGGTTTGAAGTTCATTGTTTTTAACTCGGACCTCTTGAACACTTTTGTTTTATCACACATGAAATTAAATTTCAAAAACCAAAAAAATAAATTTTAAAAGAAAAGAGATGCCATCCAATCGCAAATCTGCCAGAAATTGAATAATTCTCATTTAATCCCCTTCAGGCAACAATCCAGATCTGCGATTCATTTCAGATATTTCATTCAAGTCACATAAAAGGTGTGAACATCAAAACCAAATTGCTTAAACCAGTAATATATTGGTGCATATCTTTGTTGCCTATTGAAGTGCAAATTTTATGATTGCATCATATATCCGGCTGTACTATGGTTTACTCGGAGTGGTTTTAGGGTGTCTTGGATACAAGTCCATACATTTATCAGTTAGGTCGACAATAAAGAAAACCCTGTTTTACGTGCCGAACTGACCTTGCGAGTAGGGTCGGTGTCTTTCGATCTTGCGAATTTTTTTCTTTGTTTATTTTTTTTCTTTTCTGGAAGTCAAATTGGCCCCAAAATAGCCCCAAAATCTGAAAACTCAAGAAAAAAAAATACAAATTTCTACAAATTTTTTCTAAAAAAAAGTAGCCCAAAATTGATAAATTTGGGCTAAAACAGGCTGAATTTACCTGATTTTTGGAAAACTAAAAACAATTCTGCAAACTGTCACCTCAGGGTCAGTCGGGCCCAGTAAAACAGGTTTTTTTTGTTAAATTTCGTCGCCTTATGTCCACTTACACAAGCTTTGTAATTTTTTAGTGCTCATTTTAGTCGTTTCTTTATAGTGCATACCTTCTTCGCAGTAGGTTCTGGTCAAAATAAGGTGCTTATTATTAAACTTAGCATGCATGCCGTCCATTTCATATTCATCTACCCCCTGGAAGGCTTACCTACATCTACATATATAGATGTGGATGTATTTCAAATGGAAGTTCCCAATGGACTTTTTCATATAAATCTACACTCCCACTCAAGAAGACTATAAGGTCGGTAATAAACACGAAACAGTTAGACAGGTCTGACGATAAACCTCGATCTTCGTGTAATAGGCCCACCAGAAAAGACTTTCCGTTACACTGCCATGAGTATTTTGTATTTATTTCAAAATTGGGGCATTTTAATCTATGAAAATTGCTAGTTGCTTTATAAAGAAAATATGACCAAAGGCTTTTTCAGTGGGGTTTGAATTTCAAAAGTCGTTACCCCAATGGGATATTCCACTTGATATCCATACTCCCCCTGTAAGGAGACATGCACCTAAATCTTTCTAACCAAGGGGTGATGATTTTAAAATGAATGGGCTCATTATAAGACTGAGGATGCTGCTTTATGCATGAATTTAATTTCATCAGTCCTAGCAAGCGCAAGGCAGCCCAGAGAGTGTTTTTTGAATATCCCATAATGCATTATAAATTTGGCCATCTCGTTGCGTACTGTACTAAACACATGTTAGTACTTAGGGATAACAAGGGCGGTTCTCGAACAACCAGTCTCGCCTGCTTTCGCGCTTATTGTAAGACAAAAAGCAGCACACCAGAGTTCAACTGTGCGAGTCCCGGGTGGGATCCCCCAACAATTGTGCAGCAGATAAACTCCAAGTTTCTTAACTATTTTTACTTCCCACTATTTTCTTTTGAACACCCCAAGGGTCACAACTTTTTCCATTGCGGAGATATTAATCTTGCATGTTGAAATCCCTCCCCCACAACTAAGTCAGAGATATTTCTAGGAGTACAACCACCCGGTGTTGCTTTTATAGTATTCTTTACTTCCTGCTCATTTCAATTTGACACTACCCCAGGGGTCCAACATTTTCCATAGTGGAGATTTAATCATGAGAAGTCCTCCACAAGAGCAGAACTAAGCATGATTTTTAGGAGTAGCACACCCGGTTTTAGCATTTTGATAGTATTCTCTATACCTCTCACTCTTTCATTTGACACCACCCTAGGGGTCACAACATTTCCGTTGTGTAGATATTAATCTTGAAAGTTTCCCCCACATGAGCAAAAGTAAGAGACGTTTAGGAGTACACCCCTGAGTTTTTGCATTATGAGTATTCTGATACTTTCACTAAAGGCTTTATTTGATACCACCAAGAGGTCACAACATCTTCCGTTTGAGATATAATCATAACCAAGAGATGTTGAGGAGTAGCAAGGCCCCCCCGGGGTTGCATTTATTGTATTCTTATGTTCCTGCTCTTTCATTTGACACCACCCCAGGGTCACAACAGTTTCCATTGTAGAGATAGTAATCATGAAAAGTCATGCAAAAATCCTTAAAATTCACTAAAATTTATAAATATGAATTTATTCAATTTGGCAACCACTATTTTGAAAAAAAAAAATCATGTTACCACATTTTAAATTGAGTCGCCTACGGGGTTCCAGAAAGCGGTGAAATGCCAATTTTGCGTATGTTCACTTTTTCCAAGAATGTAAACATGCTGGCAAACCAAAGACTGACCGAACTAGAAAATTCATTTCAATAGAAACATGGGCACTGCTCTATCATATTGATGTTTAATACCTTTTGTGGTGTACTCCCCCTTCTGATAAGTCTTTCTTGTTTGGTACACCTGTTTTGTCCACCCCAAAATCACACACAGCCATATAATGCCAAATAAACAACTGCTAACCTAATTTATTGTAAGGTAAACAAACTCCTGAATCACATTCTTTTTGAAGGTGAGTATTTCACATCACACTGACCATTGACAACCGATAAAATTTGGTTGAAATGGACAAGCATTTAGCATTAGTTCAATTTTAAAATAAGCAAAGAATGCCCCCTTTAAGTGGCCGACATGCATGTTGACCACATTATGATTCACACAACAGATGTTACCATATAGTAGCACATGTAGCGAAGGAATTTTGCATATCCAATGTAACCATAAGCCGTACAAAGCAATTACCGCATATTTAATTAGATCACTTGCATCAACCATTCCCCTTTAATTGCATACCACTTTCACTTTGACCGCAATTTGATTCATAACAAAGATGTACGGCATAGAAGTCTCATGGAGCGAGGAATTGCATATCCGATGTAACAATTTAAGTGAATCCAGCCAATTAGCATATTTAATTAGATCAATTGTATCAAAAATGCCCTTTAAAAATCGGCCCACAGCACTTTGACATGGCATAGTATTCTTTCAGAGCGAGGAGATTTGCCTATCCGATGTACGGTTTTTCAAGCCGATACAGTACTACGCATAATTTATTAGCTCATTTGCATACCTAAGCCGCATGTATCACACACGTTAAAATTGCAAAAAATTGCGCACCATGATAGGCTTTCAATGAATGCAGGAATTCCGGATCCAATTTACTGTTTTTCAAATTATAGCCATTACCGTTTTTTTGCATATTAATTAGCTCATTTGCATACCTTAATTTGCCCGAAATACGCCCGCAATCTAATCAGTTCGAGAACTCTCCAGCCCGCTCCCATCCACCTAGTTACATCATCATACGCCTTACGAACTCCAGATAAATCGTACACAAGCCCGTGAACACGGACGTCAGGCATACAGACAGCATGACAGACAGCACAGACGACAGACCGACAAGACAGACAGACAGACGAAAGCTGTGAGTACTAAGTCTCTGCCGAACAAAGATCAGGCGAGATCAAAAGTGTGTTCAAGAGTTTTAAGAACCACAAGAATTTCATGATCTAGTTAAAACTCGAACAGACAACTCCCCTAAGTTACTAATGCTTTGTGGGTAAAATGAGCGTAAAGTCAGGGTTTTTATGTGTTATGAATAGGATTTTTTGCAGAATCAATGACCCATTGAGGTGAAATTTCCTAACACTGGTGCATTGTGGGATTGTTCAAAACACTCTCTGCAAGCGAGCCCAATCCAAAGAGATAAAACATGTCATAGTTGCATAGATAATAACGGTTAACTTCACAATTGGTATACATAATTAATCTTAAGTCTTTTCGTACTGCCTTGAAAGATTCAGACAGTGACAGCCACAATTAACTTTGCTCCGGCCCCTCCCCTCTTTCCTCATGAACGAAGTGGACGAAATATCTTGGCCAGCTTTCGCAACCCACTTAGTTTGTATTCGCAAACAGTATGCAGAATAACAAATTCTATCTTCATAATTGTCATTGGATTGAGTAGTACATAGGAAATATTTGTGAGCCAATTGGAAAAGCTTTATATGCAAATTGACAAAATTATAAAACGGGGATATTCTTGTTTCTGTATGCAGTTGGTGTATGTGAACAGTCAGTTATAAACAGTTTTTGCGATGTTATTTAATAGTTCAATCTTTAACTACTTATTTACACATATTTGTTACTGTTACTTGCTCACTTGTACCCTCTCGTCCTACAGCTGAGTGTAATAACCTGCATAAAGCATCGCCAACTCTTCAAGTTCATCCTTTCTGCTACCAGCTGGATCCACCGGTACGCTCCACCTCTTCCGCCTGGGCTAGCAATACATTGACAGGTGGCTTCTGCAACTTCATTTGTGATAAAGGAGAAGGGCAACCTGAAGGACAAAAAACAGAAAAGATTCATATAACAACTATTTTGTTAGTCTGAACTGCACAAATTAACGTGTCTCAATGTTACATTGGACCAAAAATGTGAACTGCCAATTCCAACATATTTGCTAAATTTCACACCATTCATTAATTATATACATTTGAATGGTACACGATTTTAAAAAGTTATCACTATGTGTTGTCACTAAAAAGCCAGGGGCGGATCCAGGGTTTGAAAAAACGTCAAAATTACCGGGGGGGGGGGGGGGGGGGGGGGGGGGGGTGACTGGAAAGGGTGTAACTGGATCCGTGTCTGAAAGCAGTCCCCACTTTTTAGAAGATACAATGGCCTGAACTAATCCAGGCATGAAAAAGTGGACATTTTGGGAAAAGCCCCTTCCCAAGAATTTTGATATTTGGCGGGAATTTTGGAATTTCGAAGGAAATTGTGCCTTTTTAACACACAAAAACATAACTTTTGGACATTTTGTTGGCAGCTGCTTCCCCAGAAATCAACATTTTTTTTTCATGCCCTGCCAATCAGAGGCTCAAATAAATGGGGAAGCGTAGAGTCATTTGGCTGTCACAGAAACTGAAACCACCCTCTGGTTCCAATGAAAAGATTCCCATTCTATATAGGTAGCCCCCAGTTCCAACCCCTACATGTATACTACCAGTAATACAATACAAAAATGCGAGCCTTAATTTATCATCTTCAACAATGACTTCTTATAATTTTTGATATTAGTTCTTTTATTTTCAACAATGACTGGTAATCATTAATTTTTCACAACACTTGGCACTCAAACTAGTTTTGTTCTGGTCGCATTGCAATACTTGAAATGTCATCACTGCCAACCAGGGATGTGTGTATGAATCTTGATAACATCTTTGAAGTCTTGTATTTTCACGGAGCAGATGTCTCTACCTTACCAACAAGATGAGTAACAACTAACCTAGCCACTATATTGTTAACCAGTCGCAAGCCAAATATATTGAAGAGAAAGCAGAACAGGTAAAAGTCCAACAATGAGCAAGGGAACAGAGGAGGTTTCTGCCCTCTCTCTTGATAAAACCGACACTCTCCTCGCTTAAGTACGAAAATAATTATTGAAGCTGAAAAATACTGGGAGAAAAGGGGGTTTTTTCAAGGTGGGACTTAAAAGGGCTTAAAATTAAATGCTACTCCTCTTTTTTAAATCAAGAGCCCTTTATGCCCCCCCCTGCTTTGATGGAGCATTGTGTAATTATGCATTGTCGTGGGGTCTACGCAAGTCAGGCATCATTTTTTGGCACCTGTTGAATCTTGGCAATTTCTTTATCTGGAAAACAAACAACATTGAGTAACAGACATCTAACCTGGTTAACAAAAGCATATGAACCAGTCTGTTGATAAATTTCAGGTGTATTTTTTCCTATTGCATGCTGAGCAGCTTTACATGTGTAAATGAACTGACTGATATGTGCTGGTTGTAATGTTCCAGTTGTAATGAAAAAGGTGTTGTTTTACTGTTCCACATTGTGGTTTGAAGTAAGGCGGCTGTCGATTCAAACGTTTAAAAAAACGTGTAAACTCCAGCCGGCCGTTTTTACACGTATATTAATATTTTGCAAACGGTTAAAACTCGAAGCTACTTTTCATCATACCAAAAGTTCGCAAAAATTCAATAAAGAAATCACTTTTTCATCACTAAAATAAAATCGCAAAATGAGTACAAAAAATTCTTTATAAAGTACCATCTGTCACAATTTTTGATTTAGCAATAACAAATTAAAAACTCTAAAATAATATAAATCAGGCCCAAATTTGGCGTATCTCACGCGAATAGTCCGCATTTACCGAGTTTCAGTCACTTGCCACTTACTTCCGGGTGCCGGGCTTGCCGAATAGGGCTTGCCGAAGTAGCCATCACAGCAGCTGTCCTATCGCGCGCGGCCCAGTGGCCGCCAAAAAGCGATGCTACACCAACAATGCAACGCTTGCGCGATGTGAGAAACTTTACCATGAAAGTCAACTTTTAAATAAAATTTTACGTAAAATATGTTGATCATTTATTTTAATAAATACAAATGACACCTTGTACTAAGTTAGCACTTAATAGAATAAAGTTATGACTGCATAGAAATCAAAGCTACCGGGCCGCTTCCGTCGGGCTGGCTGTCTTTTGATGCCGACTGGCAGTGAGTTAAATATCTCGCTATGCATCCTTTTAAAACGTTTAAAACGCCCGAAAATTTTCCGTTTAAACGTTTAGACAATTAATAAACGGAAATCGACAGCCTTAGTTTGAAGTAGGTGATATTGGTATAAACAGCTCCAACTTTTAAATAAAATCTATTGTACCAGGAGCTTTTTAACAATTAATCCATCAAAATGATACTATGCTCATAAAGGGGTCATTTTGTGATCCATACAGCTTGTGTCCCTCAAAGTACATGTACCTAAAAAAGAAGGTTGATGTTTTGTATCATCGAAACCCTCATTGACCTAGTATAGGATATGTGCCTACTACCTAATCCTACGTACTGAAACTAATCTACTCTGCAAGAATTCATAAGTTTCTATTTTCTGCCCATAACATCAAAATGGACTATCATAATCAACTTTTGAAAATAATCTTTTCTCAGGGATGTCAATGAACCATAAAAAAAAAGTGAGTTCACTTGGATCAAGAAATGTACCTTTAAGTGACAGCGAAGTCCATGGTCACATTATAAAGGCACGGCGTAACAGTGTGGCAATTGACACATGTGTACCTTAGCATTTCAGGTAAGAAAAAAAGCCTTTGCATTTCATCCATATTGATATGGTTATCTTGCATGAATAATATTTGTAGCTAACGACCAAGATACGCATCAATCTTTAACCATAACCTGGGTTTCTAGACAATATACACTTTAGTTTTTATGCGATTCGCTATACTATCCAAATGGAATCCGCAAATCACTCACAAACAAAATTTCCGGTATTTATTGCAAACACCTTGGCAAAAACAATTCCTGTTTGTTTTTAAATATTATCAAATTGAATACACAATTGATCTCAATATGCATGTTCCACAAGTTTTTTCCTTCTCTGCAACTTTAGTCTTTCAATTTTTAGTTTAAATTTTCCATTAATTAAAATAATCATTACCTTCATAGCCTATGATTATTGACCTTTTCCAAATGAACGTACTAGCTTGTTTCATTTCACGGCTGACATGTATGGCAAGCTATTTGTTAATAATCTGATAAACTCAGTTTATCTCGATAAACTCAAATCGAAAACTGAGTTGTTCAACCGATAAACTGAGTTTTTTTTCGATCTTTCGATCGAAAAAACTGAGTTTTATCGATAACTCAATTTATCAAGCGAAAAACGCGGGTTGTTTTAACCCATTTTTCATCTTGAAAAACTTGGTTTTTCGATAAACCCAGTTTTTCATCTTGAAAAACTTGGTTTTTCAAAAAAAACTAAGTTATCAGTTGAAAAACCGCGTAGTTTAGTTAAAAGTTGAGGAAGTTAGTTTATCGAGATAAACTCAGTTTTTCGATTTGGGAAAAACCTAGTTTTTCGATTGATAAAATCGTTATTTCAATAAACTGAGTTTATTGGATTTATTACACAAATAGCACTGTTCTATAGACATGTGTCAACCTTGTGTGCATGGCATATAATTAGAGGTTACACCTTGACAGATTTGTTTTTTATATCAAACATCAATGCACTAGTCATACCAACATTAATGTCATTTAAACACTACACAAAAAAAACTTGGACATAAAAAATTGCCCATCCATAACAACATATAAAAGTGCCCCATCCCAAGTATCACAATACAGATATTTGAGAGGAAAGACCATAGCCAACACACCTTAAAATTGCAAAATTTCATTTGAATACAACATACCATTTTAACACATTGCCGCCAACAACAGTGTGGAATTCACGAAAAGCCCGCATCTGATATCAATGATCAATGGCTATCCTGATAAATGATATCTTGTCTACCTTGGGGGGGGGGGTGTGGGGGGGTGGGGGGGGGGGCAAATGGCAGGCATTACACAACGAATGCTACTCCAGCATCCAAATACTAGTGGTACATTTAAAGTGCTTGCAGGGGTTTGAAGAGGAACCATATTTACCCCACAGTTCTGCAGAATCAGCCAAGGATCAAAGCTGGTGAGTTTAGGGAATATTAAATGCCCAGTAAATTGGAATCAACATTCTTTCATCTTGAATAGATTGCAAAAATTAAAAAAAAAAAGTCACTTTGCAAGTTTCATTGGCATTTCTCTCAGATTAATCTAGGGATTCTTCATCATAACCCCAGCATCGGCAAAGGGGTCACCAAAATTATGAAAATGCTGGTCCAGTATTGCTCAGATCTACCGGATACCACATTCAATTACTCTATCATAGTGAGGATGACGAAGCCAGTGTGTAAAAGATGGTATCATCCAGATTTAACATAGCCAATCTCCTTCTCTCTTTGACAGAGGAAGCTCGGCGGATTGAACCAGTCCTCAGATTTTCATAAGAATAATGTGCTACTGAAGGTACCCAAGCAAATATTCAAAGTCTTACAAATGTGATATGGGCCTAGATGTGCAAAAAGACGGCCTCACAAATGTGTATGAAGTCTTCATGTTTTAAGGTCATTTAGCTGGTATAAAACAATATTAACACCGGTCTTACATTCAATGCTCAAGAGTGTCTAAAATTATAATCTTGTAATAATACTGCCGATGTTTTGAACATTTTTACAACCCAGACACTGTAGCAGAATGCAGCTCCGGGTGGAACATGGAAAACAGACATTGAGAGAGAAACGTGTGTCACTGAAAGACGTGTTGCATGCATTAAGTACTTTTTGTTGTTGTTCTTTTACATTGTTTTTCCTTCTCCTCCTCCTTCATGCTGCTGATTTCACTTCATTTTTTTTCCTAATTAAAGGTTAATGATTCGGTGGAATTCGCATCTGAAGCCTTGTGGTCCTTGATTTGTTTATTTGTTGCACATGCTTTGGTTTTTAATTTTCTAACAGATATCCATCTGCTCAAGTGGGTGTGTTTGTTGGGGGGGGAAGAAATGTGCACATGGGAAATCCTTCCATAAGTCGTGAACACTAAACAAGACTGTACTCAAAAGTGCAATGGAGGATTGGCATTGCAGCAATGATTGTGAAGAATATTCAAGATTTTGCTGTGGGGTCAATAAAGAATGAGCCCCTGGAGAATTACTTAAATCACATACATGGTTACGCTTCATTGATGACATTTTCATCTTGTGGACTGATGGTGAGGAGTCTCTCAACGATTTTGTCTCCTTTGCAAATGATTTTCATCCCTCTTAAGTTTACTTAATACTCCTTTGATTGTATCTATACCCAGGGTTGTTATTGGAATGTGGTGTGGTTTGTTGTGTTGGTCCGTGGTGTATCGAATTCTTTGTGATGGTCCCTGGAGACAGGTGGGAATGTTCGGCATTGCTACGGTGATAACGTGGCCTTGGGTAGAGATGAGCTATGCTTGTATCTACACCTGGGTAACGCGTTCCCAATTGTTTTGGTCCGGTGCATCAATTGTAAGAGTATTCCCGCCTGCTTCCGAGGACTGTTACGGGAAAATATTCCTTGCCCATTGCATAAGTGGCAGGCAACTGTCTCTGCATATCGATCCTGAGCTAAATTTAGCTACTTTAAATAAGCATGAACGCAACGTGCATGATTGGCGTTATGGTGACTTTCGAATCAATTGTTTGTTTGTGTGGACGTATAACAATAAAAGTACCGGTAATTGTGCACGTGCTTGCATTGCGAGTAATGGTAGCTGGGGTTATACCTCTGTTTTAAAATGGCAAAGTTAGGTAATAAAAAGGGTGATCTCTCCATTGCATCTATGAATTGTAGAGGCTTAGCCGATCCATTTAAGAGGAGGGATGTATTTCATTTTTTGAGAAATAAGAGTTATTCTATCTATTGCTTGCAAGAAGTTCATTCTACAAAAGAAATTGAAAGTATGGTACGGGCCGAGTGGGGGTTCGATTGCTATTTTAATTCATTTAAAAGCAACTCTAGAGGGGTAGCCATTTTATTTAATAATAACTTTGAATTCCAGGTCAAGCATCACGTTGTGATAAAGAAGGGAGTATGATTGCCCTGGATTTGATATTTAATGGGTTTGATATTACGTTAATTAATATTCATGGTCCAAACTTGGATAGCCCCATTTTTTCTGATAATATGTATAATACTGTTAATGAGTTAAATAATCCCATGTTATCATTTGCGGGGACTGGAACTTGGTCATGAATGAGGAACTCGATTCAGATAATTACACAAGAATAAATAATCCTAACGCAAGGCAGAGAGTTAAAGATTTGTGCGACTCTTTGAATTTGATTCATGGCGAATTAATAATCCCAATTTACGAAAGTTTACTTGGAGAAGATATGATCCATTAAAACAATCACGTTTAGATTATTTTTTAGTTTCATCAGAAATCAATTCTAAAGTACTTCATTGTGATATTAAGTCAGGTTATCGTACTGACCACTCTTTAATTGAATTAATTTTGCTTTTAAGCAGCGTTGAGAGAGGACCCGGCGATGGAAGTTTCAAGAATTCCCGCTTAAAGGTGCAACGAGAGATTCACAAATTAGGTGTACCTAAAAAAATAGAAAGTACGGCTTTGCCCTGATGTAAAGGCTTTCCTCACAAAATATCCAATCTGAAAAGGATTAGCTGAGAAAGAAACGTTTTTCTTTGATCACAAAAATTGCGGAAATTTGATTTCGTATAGGGCAAATACGAAATTCAGGCCTAGGGTGTACATTGAACTATAAGCAAATCAAAATCACTTGTTTTTCTCTTTTAAGACATTTTCTGTAGCAAAACACAAGGTAAGAAAATTAGTGAGAATATAATCTATATGAAATTACAATATTATTACACAATATTGGGTCGTGCCTCAAAATCTCTCGTTGCACCTTTAAAGATGATAACTTTGTAAAGTTGTAAACAACCATTGCCGAGTCGTCGATGAATATGCTGCTTTTCCATATCTTCGCTCAAATCTCAATTAATATTCATCCGATGGACATTCAGTTCATCATTAACCATAACCCGGACCGAGTCGTTTTGCCGACGACGGCCCAAATGCAACGAGGGACAATCTATTTTATTTTTAACGGCCCAGATGCAAGAGAGCCAAATTTTGCGTTTCAGGCATCTCGGCCGTTTTTCCCGGCACAGGAATAATAGACGTAAAGTCAATAACGGCCCAGCTGCAACGAAAAACATCGCGTAATTTTCCCGGAAGACGGCCCAGATGTAACAAAGAACATCGCGTAATTTCCCGGAAGACGGCACAGATGCACGAGGAACATCGCGCATTTTCCGGAAAGACGTCTCAGATGCAACGCGGAACATCGCGTGCGAATGCAATGAGAACAGGGATAATAAAATAAATAAATAAATAAATAAAGGGATGCGGACTTACAACTGATTTGCATGAAATTGAGCATATAGTTCGCCAGTCGTGCGTGGCGCTATTTACGCTACATCATAGGCGTGCGTGCGCTATTACGCTATGTCCATGCTCGGTGTACGTCACCCCCCTGGAATGCGGTTATGCATAATTAAAAGTAAAATGTTAAAAATGGTGGCCGCTATCACCATCGATATCGAATTGTCTATGGGCATTTGTAACAGTGTCACCGCCTGATGAAAAGCATTGCGCCTTCTGCGGGCACAAACCGTCCGAAAGGCACTGAAAAGCATCGCATCATTTCCCGGGAATGACGTCCCAGGGCAACGAGGAACATCGCGTCATTTTCCGGGAATGACGGCCCAGATGCAAAGAGGAAAATCGCGTCATTTTGCGTAAAGACGGCCCAGATGCAAAGAGGAAACATCGCGTCATTTTCGGTAAGACGGCCCAGATGCAATGAGTCCATGAGAGCATGTGCGCGACAAAAAATAGTGTTGGCCGGCCAGAGAGCAACAGAAACATTTTCCGGTACCGGGTACCACGTTTTCGTTGGCTCTCATTGCATCTCGGCCGCGTTAGGGGTAATGACCAGTTGTTTTTAAATGATTATTAGAATACGAAGTCGATTCTTATTCTGCTTTCAAGAAAAGGGAGGTTAGTAGCTTGAGCGTGATCTCGAAAATGAGATTAATCAATTAATTTATGGCGTTCAAGTGATCTCAGTAATAAAGATGTTAACGTCCAAGAGAATGATCTGGTAAGTTGCGTAAAACAAAAGAATGGGTTTCATAAGATCTAAAACCGTTGGTGAGCAAGGTGAGAAGCATCAAAGTATTTTGAAAATATGGAGAAAAGGCATTGTGTTTATTTAAGACCATCAATAATATTTGAACGTGCTGATAATGTTAATTTAACCAATTCTAAAGAGATACTTAATGAAACAATGAGATTCTGAAAGCATCTTATTCAAATCATAGTTTGATAAATTGATATTAGTTATTTTGACAGTCTATAATCTTCCACCTGAGTGGACTTGCAGAGAAATCAGATAGAGGGCCCTATTACATATGAGCTTAAATATGCCATCAAAAATACAAAAAACAGTAAATTACCGGCCTCTGATGGGTTTGTTTGAATTTTATAAGTTTTATTTTCAGATATTGCATGGTATTTACTCCGCTCTTTAAATTATGCTTTAATTAGGGGTAATCCTTCTTACAGACCCAAAATTGGTACATTACCCTTATTAACCCAACGGGTGATAACAAATCCGTCATCTCCTGAAAAAGTGGCGTCCAATTTCTTTGTCAATGTAACATATAAATTGGCTTCAGCCTGTATCGCTAATAGAATAAAACGTTTTCATCTTACTAATCATGATCATCAAAGGGTTATTTCAGGCTTAGATTGGGGAAAATATTGTTTAATGTAGATTTAATGAGCTTTACTGAGAATAATATCCCTGGTCTATTTCTTTTGATTGATTTTGAAATATTTGCATTTTAAATATAATATATCTTGAAACTTTTCAAAAGTTTTGACAAAGTTTTTTTAAATTTTGCCCTCATTAACAAGATTAGTGTAGCTAGTATAGCTAGCTGGTCATTATTGAAAAATTGTTATGTTGGATGGGTCACATCAAAGGGGGCACTTTGGCAGGTGACTGATTTTTGAATTTGGTGTCTTTCTTTATTTGAATCAATTTTAAGCTTTAAAATGACACCTTAAATATCAAATTTGGTAAGGCATTCACACTTTACATAAGGGGAAAATGATTTCGAAATCCGTTGTTGGTGATGAGGGGAAGTGTTGGTATGTGGAACATCAAATCAGTTCATTAATGCAGTTACATTTTGTGATCCAAAAGTATGACTTATTAGTTCTGAATTGAGGCCTTTTTTCCAAATTTTGACCTAAATTTGACCCCTCAATTGAAATCAAGAATGCCCCTTTAATCCACTATCAATGACCCGACATCACATAATTATATAATATTGGATGGCTAGGTTGTAACAGAAACGAGGGCGATATTTTCTGTTATCCAGCTACCAAACCTCCAATATTATTAATTATGGGAAAGAAAAGCGACTTGACAAATAGTTTAAATGGCTTCAAAACTAAATAAAAACAGATATTATTCTTGAATCGAGTCGCATGACCGAATGCCCAATATATTTGCGTATTGTGCAGTGATTTGGGGGGTACGCGCTAATCGCAATGTGGTATTGCACCACACATGCATAATATTTTATTATATTAATATAGTCCATATGCAGTCGGTGCCTGGATGCCAGTCCTGTGTGCCTTCATAGAAGGCACTTGAAGCTATTAAGTGGACTGTTGGATCCACCCTCAACACAATTAGGATGTCGCCAAGAAAACTGATCATAGGAATGGTCTATATAAGCCGTTAACTAGTCTCAAAGAATGCTTCTTTAATTGGTTAGTAAGGAATGGCCCTTTAATGGGTTAATGATTGGGATCTCCGAGTGGCCGCTTTAATTGGGAAATACGGAATGTCTCTTTATTGCAAAGGCCTTTAATTGGTAAATCAAAGATGCCCCTTTAATCCATTAATCAAAGAATACATCACATTTTGACTTTTATTATATAGTTCACCAGCCAGTCTGCCCTTCATAGAATGCACTTGAAGCTAGTGGACTGTTGGACCCCCACTCTCAAGCACAACTAATTCCATAATAGACAGTTACATGGTCACCTAGAGGCAGCTGATCAGAGGGAACAGGTCTATAATGACCGCGTTAAGATCTGACTTGCATTGGAGGACAAAATGAGTAAAAACTTTAAGTTCAAGAATTTGAATGAAAAAAAACTTTCTGGGGTGAAATTTGTTAGACACTGAATCGGTCTTAGAGAGGCAAAATTACCTCCCTCTTAAAATGCTACAACCTCAATACAAACCTCCATGAATCCGATAGGGACAATAGACAACATACTAAACTAGGATAACATTTTTTTACGAACCTGCAAAATTATAACATAGTAACATAAGGGTACAGGCTGTCCAAAAATGTTAACACTCGAACGACGGCATTTTGATAAAAGAAAGTACGCATGGGTCTTTTGTTTGGTATCACTTTGAAGGCCAACAAACAAGCTTTAATAGGCTTTTATATTTTATTCCACTCTGATCATAAAACAAAAGAGTGCGGTCAATCAATTTTTGTATGAGAAGGGCAAAGTCAACTTGGTCCGATTTCTACCTTAGAAAAAGCGCTTGAAATGCATGACGCAACGTGAATACACTTGACTTCAAAGCACATCTTCCTTTCCATCTTAAAAGAAAAAGATAGATTTTGGCAGTGTTTTTTCTAGAAGAAGACTGTTCGAGATTTCTGTCACCGCGTTTTACCAACGTTCTCGGCTTGGATCTACCACAACTTCTCTTATAACAAGAGAAATGTTGATTGATTTTTGCCATTCTGGTCCGGGGATCTGTAGGGCCTCCACCGGTGTCTTTATTTCCCACTCTTGCCTGCTTTCGTTAGTCCATGTAGACTTATTATCAGAGTTTCTCTCCCATCTCGTTTTTGTTTTACTTTTCGTGTGTTTGTTGTTTATTTCTGCCTATAAAATCATAGATTTTCTTTGGGAGGGACGGGAATCCAATAAAGAGGCGTCTGATTGTTTGGTTTAATTTCGTTTTTGGGTTTACATTCTGTGTAATTTTGAGCGTTTTCATCAATCAGTTCATAGGGCTAACTCTGCTAATGAAAGTGACTGACTGTTAATCTTTAAAAAAAATACAAAGATGGATTGCTGATCATAAAGAAAATTATCACACTTTATGTCAACCAGACATCCTGATGGCAGTGGCCTATTAATGGGTAAGGGTGGCTTTTATTTAAAGCTATTTTTGCTCATAAAAATATACTTCCTCCCCGCGCCTGCCTGATGCAACCACCCGACCCCTCCACAATGAATGGGCACCAAAGGTGAACATTAGGTCACCACGGCACATACAGTCACCAAGATCACCTCAACCCCCACCCACCCCCGTCCCCTCCCAATACACCTTACCCCCTGTCCCCTTGCCCCTTCCTCGAATTTCACCCACCTCTGTCACCTCTCAGCAACCCGCCTCCCCCACCCCTCCCTAGCACTCCCCCACCTACCCCTCGGCCCCCCTCCCCTACCCTTCCCCCCTCGACACCACGTGCCCCCCTTTTCCCTCTTACACCCCCCCAGCCCCTTTTTACACTTTTCCCCTCCCCACCTTCCCCCCTCCCCCC
The DNA here is from genome assembly GCA_023653785.1 of Ophioderma brevispina. Lineage (NCBI taxonomy): Eukaryota > Metazoa > Echinodermata > Ophiuroidea > Amphilepidida > Ophiodermatidae > Ophioderma > Ophioderma brevispina. Next base: position 44,178 of record JAMKCH010084875.1, on the reverse strand, counting down.
CCCTCCCCCCTTTCCCGCCCCCTCCCCGTGGCGCTGCCTCCCCTCCTCCTCCGCTCCCACGCCCCAGTGATCCTTCCCCCTTTCCTGTTGTCCACTGAGGTTCATGGGGTCGCTGAGGTCAATGGGGTCACCGAGGTTTAATTGGGGTCACAGAGGTCACACGGGATCACACAAGGCACATGGGTCAACACCAAGCAAGGTCACATGGGGTCACAAGGTCAAATGTAGGCCTAAGGTCACATTAGGCAACATGGTCACATGAGGTCAATCCACCATTTCTAACCCTGTGCACCTTCCCCGCTCCTGCCTGATGCAACCCGACCCCTCCCATATGAATGGCAAACCACAGGGACATGAGGTTAACCAAGGTCCCATGGTCCAAAGATCACCAACCTCCAAACCACCCCCCTCCCCTATGCACCCTCCTCTCCCTCTTCCACTATCTCCACAAACCACAACCCCCTCCCCAACTATCTACCATGTTCCACCTCCCCAATGCACCTTATACGCCTTCCCGATGCACACCCCACCCGACCCCTCACACCGCGCACCCCACACCTCCCGAACGCACTCCCACCACCCACCTCTTCCCCCAACCCCATACCTCACCCAAAACCCCACCCTTTTCCCTCCCTAAACACCCCACCCTTCACTTCCCCTCCCCCACCCTTTCCACAACACCCCACCTTCCCTCCTCTTCCCCATGATATGGTCACTGATGGTCACATTGGATCACCGGGTCACATGGGGTCACCGAGTAACATTGGTTCACCAAGGTCACATAGGTTCACCAAGGTCAACTGGGTGTCACCAGGTCCCCGCTTGGGGTCCCAGGTCAACTGGGGTCACCAAGGTCCCATACCAAGTCACCGGGGTCACCAAGGTCACATGTTCACCGAGGTCACATGGCGTCACCAATGCCATGGGGTCACCAAGGTCACATGGGTCACCAGGTCACATGGGTCACCAAGGTCACATGGGTTCACCAAGGTCACACGGGGTCACCGAGGTCACATGGGGTCAACACCAAGGTCACATGGGGTCCACCCAAGGTCAGCTGGGGTCACCAAGGTCAGCCTGTGGTCACCAAGGTCACTGTTCCCCCGAGAAAAAAAAAAAAGTCCACACACCCCACCCTTCACTTCCCACTCCCACCCTTGTCCCACAACAACACCCCACCCTTCCCTCTTCCCCATGACATGGTCACGTGAGTCACATGGATCACACCGCTGTTCACATGGGGTCACTGATGGGGGTCACATGGGGTCACCAAGGGTCACTGGGTGCACCAAGGTCACTGGGGTTCAGCAAGTCAGTGGGGTCCCAAGTCAACTGGGTCACCAAGTCACATGGGGTCACCAATGTCATCTGGGATCACCAAGGTCACATGGGGTCCCCAAGGTCACGGGGTCACCAAGGTCCATGGGGTCACCAAGGTCACCGGGGGTCACCAAGGTCACAACATGGGGTCACCAAGTTCACATTGGGTCACCAAGTTCCATGGGCACACGTTCACAGTGGTTCCCAAGTCACATGGGGGTCAACCAAAGTTCACATGGGGTCACCAAAGTCAACATGAGGTCACCAAGGTCACTGAGGTCGATTCACACACCCATCCCCACCTGATTCACCCACCCCGCTTCTCCTTCCTGCCTGATGCACCCGCCCCTCCCCAATGAATGGCACAAAGGTAATCATGAGGTCCACAAATATCACCTACCTACCCCCTTCCCCGATGCACCCTCCCCAACTATCTACCACGCCCTTCCCAAAGCACACCCTTATACCCCTTCCCCCTCTCCGATGCCCCCACCCTTACCCCTCACCTACACTCCCTACGGTCCCCTCCTCTTAGCCGCCCCCTCCGCCCGCCAGCCCCCCCACCTTCCCCAACACACCCGCCCCACCCCCACTTTCCTCCTAAAACAACCCCACCCTTCATTTCCCCCGCCCCAACACCCCACCTTTCTCCTCCCCAACACCCCAGCCTTCCTCCTCCCTAACACCTCGCCTTCCTCCTCCATATTATCACACACAGTGTATGGCATTTGTCGTTTTTCATGTAGTAAAGGAAATTTTGCATATCCGATGTATTGTTTAAAAGCGATACGCAATTATGCATATTTAATTAGCTCATTTGCATTCCTAAGAAGCCGCATGTATCACAAATTTTGAAATGTCAAAGAATATGCCGCACCAATATGCTGGTTTGCAATGCAGTGAAAATTGTGCATATCGAATGACCGGTTTCAAAAATAGTGATTACGCAGATTTTTTTGCATATTATTAGGCTCATTTGCATTGTAAGTTGCCCGAACTACGCCGGTACTCCGGCGTGGAAACACTCTTTAAAATCTATAAAATAATTCCGCTTAACTTCCGACAGTTAACCTCATTATACCGCCTTGTGAACAAACCCCCCAAACTTGTACCCAGCTTTGTGGCTAAGGGTTACCTAACATTTGACGACATGAGGTCAAAGGTCACATGAGGTCACCAAGGTCGCAAGAGATCACCAACATTTCATCCCACCGGGCCCCCTCCTTTGTACCAGGTTACAATCAGCGTAGCCCTTACGGAACTTGGCAATTCAAATAATACTATATAGTACTAAAGGCTGAATAAGATATTTCCCGATGAGGTGTCTCAATCAGGGGGGGTAGTACACATCCTGCTCGATTTGGGCATTGGGGATGTTCCAAACGGTAATTTTTGGTGGAACTAACTGCTACGTGCATTTTACTATGGCAGTCTCGGTCCCAGTGATATTAAAAATACTCTACACCTTTGTTCAAAGATCTTAGTAATATCATGATAAAGTAAGAAAAATTATTGGCTTCAAAATCCGTCGGGTTGTGGATTACCCCGCTGCAAAATAGTGTTAATTATCCAAATAACGGTCATTTAGATTTAAATTTCGTGACGCATGCCTAGTCTTTAGTCAAGCTGTGTGTACCCGTTCGATATGCGTAAGAGCGCCCTCCTACCGTTAAGTTCTTTGAAACAGACTAACACCCCCCGGAAGTTTGATGCCGTTTTGATTAGCCGTGCGTTAGGTTGGCATGTCCTACCGCCCCCCGTACTCACTGTTTAACAAACAAATTGGTGTTTGCATATTCATAATGCTTGTCCATCTACTAATCCATTTCTGATTGTACATTACAAACCATTAATTGCATGTTATAGTAAGAAGAAAATCTTCAGTGCAATGTTCGTTTGTTATTATTTAATTAAAAATCCAAAGATTAAAGAAGTAGCTTGCTAATTTTAACGCCCTATAAATTATCGGCCTAATCGGGCCGTAACCGATGCCACAAAAAGGCAAAAATGACTACGGAAATCAATGACCATACATACACAACTGAAGTAATTCCTATATAAACAGTGTAGCAAAACACACGTGCGACCAGGTGCGCCGTGGCGGACCAAAAGTGGGGAATTTGGGAAGCTCCTTCTCGGGAAATTCTTGCATCCATCCCCTCGCGTGAAATGAGGGGGAGAAAGAAAAATTAATGAGAGAGAGAGGAAGAAATAAAAATAAAAGGATAATAAAATGAAGTAGCGAGTTCGTGTTTTTTCTCCAAAATTAAGGTGCGAAAATGAAAAAAATTAAATAAATGAATTCCCGAAATGGAATGTCGCGTTGGTTTCCAATTTCCACTTATGATTAAAAAACGGTCTGTGAAATTGCCCAGCCAGTCTAAGCCCTTTCAACTATACGATCTTTCATGACTTTTTTCAGCTCAAGACCACAGTTAATCAACGTCACCGCACCTGTATTTCTGATCACAAATTTGCAATCCCAACCGGCGAAATATTCTAAACTGAGTTCTAAACATTGTTTTGGGTCAAATATCATCCGCGTGGGCCTGCCGTCGGCCATTTGTACATTTTTCAAGCTAAAATGACGTATTTTAGGCAATAAAAAACACATGATTATATCGATTTCAATCTATGTTAGTCATTCTAAAATGATTTTTTTAAAAATATTATGACTTAATTCCGTTGTTTATTTTTGTTACTTGCAATACATATGAATGGAAGCTCATGTTAATTTGTTGTTTGGTTTGATCCATTTAAATACCTGGGGGCGATGTAATGTCACGTGCATGTCCGCTCCCGCCATATAACTGATGTAATTGTAGGTTTAACTAATCTTTGAAAATGGATGTACCACAACCATACACAGAAAAAATGAATAATAATTGATTTCTTCTGTCGATTGTGTTTTTTTATTCACGGAATTGAAGGGTATCATAAGGGGTTCTGACTGTGTCTGAGAGAGAACTGTATGGTAACCCGTACAGTCACAAATTTTAGACTGTGCTGAACTAATTATGGTAGGCAGCCAAGATCATTGACCTGGGAACTGGAGGCTGGAGGGGAAGCAATGTCGATCGAATATCGACACCTTGAGCTTTGTGGAAACGGTGCGAGTGGATGCATTCCAAGCTGGTCTGTCGACGTTGTATATTAGATTAATATCTTTAATTTTTGTCTTTCCTTTATTCATGAAACGGTAAAAGTAAAACTTGTATGAATATGGCTAGGTTACAACCATAAACCATTTAGCTGATATTTGGACTGGCCCGAACAACAATATCCTGTAAGTGCAAGAAAAGTCCGAGAGAAAATGAAAGCACAAAGGCTTCAAACTTACGTAAACCTCTGCTTATATTTGTTCAACTTGATTAAATTTAGTGTGGTGTAACATGTCAGCCCTTTTTGATAGGTATCTAATCTACTTGCTATTGCTCGCCTAACACAATCATATAAAAGTTTTTAATCTCGCACAAATACCAATGAATATGTACTTATTTAGATTTAAATACCGATGGAATATTTGTCCTCCGCAATCCAAATTTAAGTTGGGATTTCTTTTTCAACAACTTTTTCAAAATGCTTGTCTCTAAGTTAGGCTGTGTTTGTATCATAGCCAACACGGGACACCAGGCTCCGTGTCAACGGTCACGTGATCATCCTGGGAATCCCAATGATGGTCAAACATATATAGACTCCCTGGTGTAAACAGTGATGAGTTCATGAATATTTAATTAAATAGACTATACTCTATCCTATCGTTTTATCGTGGGAATCTTTTACATGGATCAAAACTTTGAGGGCTTCTAATCATGAAATTATGTTCATAAAGTGACTATATATATATATATACCAAGAGATTGTAAATACTATACACAACACAAGCATTTTGTTGGCTCGCAGAGGCATACTTTATAGGAACACAGTGAGTAGTTGCATGGGCAGTCAAGATCTGACCAAGGCCGGGGTTGTAGGTAATCGTTACAGAGACACAGACAGGCACATTCATAACACAACAACATCAATCGGGCGCAAGGACACAAAAGCCCGCAAATCCAACCAACGCTCCCACGTAACTCATGTACTGATATCGAGAACAAACAACCCACCCGTCCCCTCGAACTTCCTATGACGAAGTAACCGGACACACATGCTCGAATTTTATTCACTGAAAATCAGATTCCCTTCCGCAACAAAACACCTTCCAAAATGACAGTTACATTCTCAAAACCAAATTTCAAAATCATTTTCCCATGAGTTTCCTCCATAAGATCACAGCTTGCAGAACCGGAATTTTCTAGCAATCACGCAAGGCCATAAAAACTAGTAGGGCGGTAAACAGCGGCAAAAGCGCACATTCGCCACGCGATGCCAGGCTCTATTCATTACATTAATAGGCCAATCATGACGTTCAAAAGAGTGATTGGGGGGGTTTCAATATTTTCAATAAGTTCAATTGCCAATTAATAAAATCTAACCCCAAATATTTTGAAGTATGTACAAAATCATGCTTCATACACCTTACAAATTAACTTTGCAATGCGTACCATCCGAATTTGTACTCTCTCACTCTCCTTTTTGACGAAGTCATATCTTTTGTTCTACATATCCGCCTTGAAATTTAATAAAACGGGGCAATAAAAGCTATTAGTTTAGCTTTAAGACTACCAAACAAAGACCCCATGCGTACTTTTAGGTTTTTACAAAATTCTGGTGTCAACGAGTGTTAACATTTTTTTGGACAGCTGTATTCTTACAATTGGAAATATGTTTAATAACTGTATTAATTCATTCTGAACCTAAGTCAGATAGTATCTGCTGGTATTTAGGTGGATCTTCTGTATGATTTAGATGCTTTTGTACATTAACGACCTATTGCCGTAAGGAAAAATTATTGATACAAAAATTCAAACTATAAAAATGCAGAGATCTAGGTCTAAATAATACTAATTGTTGTAGGGGGAGGTATTGGGGCAATAACCATTTCATATTTTAAAAATCCCATACTCCCTGGAATTTTTGAGTTTGATATTTTTTTATCAAATCCAAAATACTTTTTCATCGCCTGCAGAAATACAGGGTAGGGTAACTTTTCATTATCAATTTTCTCAGTAAAGATCATTCTGTTCAAACTCTACTACGTTTTTTCTATTGTATTTACTGAACAAATGACAACAAAATGATATCTCTAGGGTAAACCTTTGTGAAATTATGTCATCTGAAGTCCTAAATTGGACAAAACCTCAAATTTTTTTGCTACAATTTTGTCACTGCTCACATACAATTTCAGAAAGCTGTAACCAAACACAGAGGTTATTTTGGAACAATGCAAAGATAGGTAATAATTTAAACCTTAATTAAACAAATAAACTGGGCTTATTTTTTGGTTGTAGAATATGGGTCATTCCAAATAGACAGTCAAAATTGTTTTGTCACCAAAAGGCCAAATTTTGGCCAAAATTGGCCAATTATTGGATATATCCAAATAATGTGGAATATGTCACCATTTTAAAGGGGCCAACATCAGAAACGATTATTTTACCATAGAACACTTAAGTGATCAATATTTTTTAGTTGTTTTCCACATCTAAATAATTTTTTCACACCGTGTCCACCAAACGCAAGGCAGATCTTGAATGCTGTCATCTAGGCCTTTACTGGCCAGAATCCGTCTTTTTTGGTAAATTAAGGAATGCCCCTTTTAAATAATTGGTCAATGAATTGATCTAGAGTGCCCGCCTTAATTTATCAAATTAATGCCCGTTAATTGCAAATAACCCTATAATTGATAATTAATCCACCCTCAAAGACTCACTACACTAACTGGGGATTTCTGTTTGTGTTTATATATCAGATCATTCCTATGTAATTGTAAGGCTTCATAATGTTTGACTTTGAGTGTGATTTTTTTTTTTTGATCGGTATAAAAAATACACTGTATACCATTTAACGACAACAACATGCATCTGATAAAAAAAAACAGACATGGAAAACAAACAGACCTAACACTTTTATCATGTGCATTCAGCACACGTGTGTTTTGACCCATTACTGTCATGACGGTTACCCCTGCCGGTGACAACTGCGGAGTGGAAAAGCTCTGTTGTTTTGTATGTTCGGCAACTGCCGCAACGGACATTTACAGATCTATGTATTTACAACCACGCACTGTCGTTGCACCAAGCCAGTAACATACAGAGAAAACTTTCGCTGACCCGGCAAATTTCATCACTACTGAAGGCTTGTCTGGCTCCTACTTGACCATGTAATGATCTCCATAGCGATTTTTGGTTCAAAGTGCTAAATCACGGCTCTCAAATCACCTCGACGTCACTGAATTGCTGAAAAAGAACTTTATTATTTCAATTCATTTTCGTTGGCTTCTGTTACCGCGCTGCGGTCATTGTCATGCTACACTTCATCCGTCCCCATTTTTCTATTCATTTTTATTCCTCCTCGATTTTTCGCAAAACAGCTAGCGCGTTCACTTTTTCGGACTTGCTGCAATGGCCATCTATGCCTCTGATTTTCAAGGAACTTAGCATATCACGAGGTCATTCAGGGTTGGGTTGACAGTGTTGGCAAATCATGCCCCATATGCGCCCAACTGACCAATTTATGAACGCCGAATCGACTATAAATAGAACTTTAATACTGTTCTCTAAAATTCAAAGTTGTGCTGGTACTTGAACGGTTTTAATTGTAATTTGAAGAGCTTACTCTTGTATTTTTTTTATAAAATAGTAAACGATTAAGTCGCCGAAAAATCCTCTTTCCTTGCCAGCGATCACGCACGGCCCGACCAGCTGAGGTAATAAGTGTTTCTTCTTTCTTTGAAATTGGTCAAGACGTAAACTGATCGGCATGGGCAACAACTTTCATAACGGCACGGATCGTCAGTCAGTCATCCAGTTACAAACGGATTTGCTCTTACTGGCGGGTCGTACCGACCGCAAAAAGTGGATCCAGACATTTTATAACGAAGCCTTAGCCTCTGTGTTAGTGAATGGGTTCATTGTCTCCGAGGTCATTCGGGGGGAGAGAGGCTCAGATCGGGGGGAGGGCGAGCCCTACTTATATTTATTTTGGTGTGTTAGTGTTTGGGTACAATTATTCGAAGGTATAAGAAGTTAAAAGGTATCCGTATTGATGATGTTGAATTTCTTCTCTCCCCATACGCACTACTGTAATTTTTTTTAGATGGTTCCGAAAGTTCTATGAAAGAAGCCTCAATATTTTAAATATTTGCTAAATTTTCCGGTCTTAAAGTTTAAATATTTCCAAAAAACCCTTGCAGCCTGGATAGGATCTAAAAGAGGTACATTGAGCTATCTGTGCAAAACTACGGTTAATGGGTATTTATAATTTGGATTTTTTTAAGACTTTAGGAATTATTTTTTCTGTTTCTCTTGAAATCTGGTGGGTGATAATTAGAAGGGCAACCAGTCAACCATTGGTCTAGACGTCATCTTATAGTGTGGGTTAAGAGTACGGGTGGTGAAATCATTGCCTCTTATTCACAAATTACATATTGATTAACTCTTCCGGATCCACCTTTTGAATTTGTGTTAAGAGCTTAATCGTATTATTTATTCATGTTATTTGGAAGGGTTGACCGTGTGACAAGAACAAATGATACAAAACTATGATGAGGGTGGGGTCAGAGGGTTACCATCCCATCCTATATAATGCCTTAAAAACTAATTGGATCCGCAGACTTCTAAAAAATAGGGGATCAGAAATGGTGACCCTTTTCTGTAAGACTACTAAGATTAAGCGTATTTATTGATAATTGAAGGCTTTCCATGAAATTATAATCCTATGTTTGCATTCCCTTCTCTAATCAATTTTGGAACGATGTTTTTTTCTGCTTGGTCTAATGTTACAAAGTCGCAACCAACCAAATAAATATTAATGAGTTAATTAAATGTTTCCTTGTGGTATAATGAAAATATTAAGATTGGTTAAAAAGACATGTATTATTACCACTTGGGGTCAAAAATGGTTGTGGAACATTGTGAGTGATCTGTTGGATCCAACGATGTGCACATTTCCTTTCATTTAATGAATTTTAAGACAAGTTCAAGAGCATTCGTAACCATTTTCTTTGAATATGGAGGTCTTATTAGAGTTGTTAAAATTGCTATCTCATTGGTAACAAAAATTGAAACCACATTGACACGTCCGTACCAACCGTTTAATTGTGGGCGATGGTTTAAGGACAAGAACGTTTCCAGTAGAAGTTTATGATATTCTCATTTCATCAAAAAGGTGCAAGACAATATGTTGTTTCAAGTTGGCACATAAAACTCGATGTTGGTGTATTATGAAAAAAAAATGGTCCCTTATCTTTAATATGGCATTTAACTGTTCCATATGATACAAAGTTAAGGTGGTTTCAATTTCGGTTAATACATAGAATTTTGGTACTAATTCATTTTTATGTAAGATTGGTAAATTGACTTCACCCTCTTGTACTTTTTGTAAAAGTGCAGAGGAAACGCTTATTCATATTTTTGTACTGGCAAGTCAGTTTTAAGACTTTGACTGAAGTTATAGAATGGTTGAAAATACAACAAACATGCCATTGGTATTGATAAGGCGGTTACTGCTATTTGGCACTCTGTTGGTGATAATATTCTCAATTTAATTTGATTTTAGGTCGTTATCATATTTACAAACGACAATGATAATAAGGTACTAAACATGGACTCATTCAAATGATGTAAAGAATTATTATAAACTGGAAAATTTAATGTATGCTGTAATGAATATTGGTCCATTTAAGACTCGCTGGGGTAATAATTAATGTACTATTTTTAAGTATTCATATCACCTGTGTCTCATACATCTATATCTACTACAGTATTTTAAGTGTAATCCTGTTTGCTGTTTGAAAGTCTAATTGTGAATAAATGTTTTTTCTCCTCTGTGGGGAAAAAAAATAAGTTATTCATAACATTGATTTTATCACCTTTTTTATGTCACAGTTTCCTTTAGTGGAAAATCACCTCATACAGACTTTATACCAACCCCTGATAGCTCATCAATGTCTTCCAAGGTGGGATCCTGTCCATCCGAGACATACCAAGACCAGTTCTGTCCCTATTTTTTGCATTTATCTCAGACAAATTTGTTCCTCTGCGAGTAATCTGTTAAAAAAGATTTCCACAGGTCAGCAAAATGCTTTGTTCTTCCCTCTTCTTCAGTCTTCCAATAGAGTGCGAAGAGTCTTTCTTAATCCGCCCATGGCGGCTTTTCGTAGACACCGAATTTGAAGGACTTCCTTGTTCGATCTCTACTTCCACCAGCTACTTATATCGCATTAAAGGGTTTATTCCTTGTGGCAAGTGTGCTCATTAACACAAAATACATGGAAATTCAGTTCATCACACTCTACACGAGCAAAGTTTCCACCAGTACCACACCAAAATACTTTAACAACATGAGTCCATTCTTTGGCTTACATACACGTTGTATATCTCATCACATTTCGAGCCTGAATCTTGCAATATGGGGGAGAACGGTAGACCTCTCAAAACTCGTGTACATGAACATTGCTGCAACATACGTCCTCAAGGATAAACCAGTGGGCCATTCTTCAATGTTTGACATGTACCAAAATCTGGTAGTTATAGCTATTGATAAGACTCTCATGTTTTCAACACAAATCTCGGTAGACATTGAGATCATTGAGCCCACACACTAAAACCCAGTTAACCACATGGTATCAATATTAAAACCTAGTAGTCACTGCTTTTCCATTTTAAGCTTTGCTTGTTTTTTAAAACCTGTCAGACTACCACAGCTTGTGTTTGACATGCATTTCCTGTCCCAGCTGACTCTTCTTTTTCTCTGCCCATTCTTTTTCTTGTTCCATTGCAACCTTGAGCCTATTCATTGCTTGTTTTATACTCTGTAGTGCTTCATTGTATTCATTTTTCTACATTGTCAGAAGGATCCTGCTGTTTCTCAGTTGTCTTCTAGGTGTTGTTTTATAACTGTCAACTTGATAAAGGCAGGTTTATCCTGCCGAAACGTCGTGTTGTTTGTTTGGTGGTTTTAATTTCTTCCTGCCATGAAGTTGGGATGAACATTTTATTCTTATCATAGCTGTTAATTTATATAGAATTTTTGAACATTTCTTAAACCTACATCCCGGTTTTCGCTTACTGGGATGAATTGGCAGGTACTGCAAAAGGCAGGCAATCCACATGGGGGAGAAAATGAAATTATGTAAGGGGCGGTGTATTTGCCACCAAAAACGAGGTGAATTCACAAAAAAGGCCTTCATCGGATATCAATGAGGTTGAACATTGACGCTCCATGGATATCCTGATAAATGAATCTTGCCTACCAAGGAGAGTGGCAAGGCATACACCAAGAATGTGTACTCCAAAAGCTCAAATCCAAGTGGTACATTTAAAGTGCTTGCGGGTTTGAAGACTGGGTAGAGGAGCATATGAACACATGCACTTCTGCAGATCAGCCAGTCATCAAAGCTGGGAGTATTAGGGAATATTAAATGCCCAGTAAATTAGAATCAACATTCTTTCATCGTGAATAGATTGCAAAAATTATGTCACTTTACAAGTTTGTCATTTTTTTCAGATTAATCTAGGATTCTACATCATTTAATTACCCCAGCACCGGCAAGGTTGACTGAAATAATAAATGCTGTTCAGTATTACTCAGAACTACAGATAAACATTCAATTACCCTGTCCTAGAGAATGGACCAAGCCAGTGTGGGGGAGAAAAAGATGGTATCATCCAATGTAACTGGCAACCTCCTTCTGTAACAAGACAAAGCTCAGAGGATTGGAATCCAGTCTCAGGAGTTTCATAAGAAGAATGTGCTACTGAAGGTAAACCCAAGCAAATATTCAAAGTCTTACAAATGTGAACAGCCCTAGTTGTACAAAAAAAAAATATGGCCCCACAAATGTGTATAAATATATGTCTTAATGTTTTAAGGTCATTTGGATGGTAATAAAACATAAAATATTAACTAGGGCTAACCTTCGTGCGTCAGAGAGTAGTCAAATGTAATCTCATAAAATTGATTGATTTTGCTAATGCAAGGATCTTTTGAACCTTTCTTCAACACAGACACTGCAGCAGAAGTCAACTCCAGGTGGAACATTAGAAACACATTCGAGAAGAGAAACGTTTCAATGAAGATGGGAGACCGTGTGCATGTTTTGTACTTCTTTTTCTTGTTGTTTTCCCTTCTCCTTCATGCTGCTGCTTTGACCTCATTTTTTTTCCTAAAAGTTAATGATTTGTTGGAATTTACAACTGAAGGCCTTCTGGTCTCCTTGTTGCCATGAAGGTTAAAGGAAAGTCAATTAACACAGAAAAAAAAAGCCTGAATTCATTTGCCTCGGTCTAGATGACTTATCCAGAAGAAAAGGATGTGTTTCTATCCCTGTGGTGTAAAGACACGGTTGATGAAATTGGCCTACCCTGGATTCCACATCTATGGCAATCTTGACTGCTGATGCAGAAAGTAAAGAGCACCGATAGTATGCATCTAAAGTGTGGACGCAAGAGTGCCGAAGAGAAGGTAATCACAAAGATTTGTATCCTTATGCTTATTTCCATGCAATTCCAATTCAGGTCTGATATGATATGATTAAATTTTCATGAATTTAAAGAATTCCCCGAGTGATAATCCAATCATGTTCAAAATATCCATTGATTTGTTCCACATTTTGTTGCACATGCTTTTTTTTTCTAACAGATATCCGTCCATAAGTCGTGCACACTGAACAAGACTGTACCTACAAGTGCAACAGAGGTATTGGCATTGCTACATGATGTAGAATGATTCAAGATTTTGCTGCGGGGTCACAAAGAACGAGCCCTGGAGAAGAACTTGTAGAGTGGGTAGGATGCACATGTGCATGGGATTAGAGTGGTACCACTTATGGATTCATGGCCATTGAAACAGCATTTTAGCATTGACAGTTAAAGATAAGATTCTCTCTCTCACACAGCATTTGCTAATAGATTTTTTTTTAACTCATGTTATCGTTATTCAATGTGGAAACTACAAAAATATAAACATTATGTTACACACATTCATTTATATATATAAATTTTGAACGTTTTCTTTGAGACCCACATCCAGGTTATTCACTTGCTTGGGATAATTGAGACCCACATCCAGGTTATTCGCTTACTTTGGATAAGTGAGACCCACATCCAGGTTATTCACTTACTTGGGATAATTGGCAGGTATTGCAAAAGGCCAGGCACTCCACAATGGATAAAAATGAAATTATGCAAGGGGCTGTCATATTTGCTGCCAAAAACAGGGTGAATTCATGAAAAAGGCCCTATCTCAATGAGGTAGAACAGCAATGGATATCCTCATAAATGATATGTCTACCAGAAGTAGTTTAACAGTGTAATCTCATAATAATAATGTGATGCTGCTCATGCAGGATATGTTTGAACATTTTTACAACTCGGACACTGTTTGTACAAGAGTTTGTTGGATGCAATCACACCCATGTCTCTAAAATTTCAGAAGGGAGACTTGTTTCTGTTTGATATAGAGCATATTATTTCCCAACCAAGTGCCAGTGCATGACCTTTTGGATATTGACTTCCGTCCAAAATCCTTTACTGTTAGCAGACTCTTTTGGGTGTGGGGGGGGTTTTTGAAAGACCAATACACCCTAGTATGCCAAACTCCCAAAGCATGGACACAATAAACATAAGAAAATCGCCTCAGGAGTACAAAGAGCTCAAGTTGAATAATATGACAAGAACAGGTGATATTACTTTGAGGCACATGCAAAAACTAAGATCTGATTCAGTGTCCAGAGTAGTACAGGCCTTGAGTTCTAGATCTGATTTCAGTGACCCAAATTCTGATATCTTGCAGCATATGAAATAGGTAGATCCAGCTAATTGGGTGGACGATTTAGATGCAGAGGTCAATTCACTACTGAATCTAGCAACTCATTCAAACTACTATGGAATTCTGGATTTTTAAAACATAAAAATCTGAACCAGAATGGCGTGACTTAAAGCTAACAGTGAGAAATTACTATGCTGGTGTGAAGGCGAAGCTGATGTGGCAGCGGGTGCTTGAATACAAGAAGCAGCAGTTCCCCAATATAGTGAAACTAGTGCAGATCATTTATGCATTGGGGCCTAGCAATGCTTTTGTGGAGAGTGCTTTTAGCATTTTGAATGGCATGTTGAATGACAAGCGACTCAACTTAAAACACCAGATAATGGAAAACTTGTTTCTTATTAGAGTCAATGCAGCAAATATGAACAAATCAAGGCTTCAATTCACCAAGTCTAATTGAAGCTAATTTTGGTCCCTGAATCACTACAAGGTAGTTCCCCCTGGTCCCACTTTTCATTGGCTTGCAGTTTGAGGGGGTGTAAGTTCACTCAAGGTAATTCCCCATGTAACATGCCCAAAAGGATGTCATTGGTCGATTGGGACTGGTGTTACCTCGGTATGTTCCCGCCTTGTGACAGGGCGTCCAATCAGGGAGTGGCTTAGATAAAACTTGGGGTTTCCTGCAATTTTTCTGGTTGTAAGTTTTTTGCCTCCTTTTTGTCACAACTCGGCTGGAGGAAGACAGTGAAGCCAGGTTGGAAAATCCCCACCCTCCCGCCCAGGTGGCTTACGGGTATAGGATGGGGTCCCCTCAGGGTGGGTGCACTGAGGGGTTGGCAGTTGTTGGATTTGGCTTGTCCAGGGGCTGGGATCATCCCCCTTCGGCTATGCATATATGTGATGTGATCAAGCAAAATGAGTCGGAACAGTCGCAAATATGATTTTGAGATATAGCCAAACAAAGGAGGGAAATGTCTTTTGTTTCCTATTGTTTTTGTGCACCCTTCAACTGATTATATCTTTGGAATTAATGGTCAATTTCAAGGGGGTTTCAGCAAAATGTAGCTTTGTAAATTGTGCATACAGTTACATGAAAAGTATACAAACGAATCTGACCGACTTTATTCAGACTATTTTGCCTGATCACATCACATATGTTTGCCTTAGGTAAAACTCTCCTGTATGGGTAGATGGGGATGACGCATGGCTTAGTACTCTTCAGATTGGCCAATCGCATTCGTCCTTTGATTTTTTGTGTTGGCACAGTATGACGTCACCCCATTTCCTACTGGAAATGCTTGTGTACTGGTAGTGGTATATCAACTATGCATTAAAGTGTATACTGTCTATCCAGCCCTTCCTGCAAACAGTGTAATTATCGCCTCCAGTGTTTCCGTGTCTTTTGTGAAATAGTGCTTTCTGGGAGCAAGCAGATATAATAGAAAAGCCCTCAAAAAACATGATCAAGAGACAAAAATTGCAAATGGAGGGTGGTGAAATTAGTGAGGCTGAGCAAATTTCTGAACAGCAGCAACAGCCCAAATCTGATAACAGTGATTTAAAAGACAGAAGTACTAGTTCAGATTCTGATGACTGATCAGGAATCTGACAGTTCAGATCAAAAGTAGAAATTCCCCCATGTAAGGTTAGGGTAAAGGCATTAATTGTTGTTGCCAAAGGGATCGGTGGCAAATGCTCTCCTTGATTGCTCTAGGAGAGCTTTTAGGATCACTCCCCTGCCGCTCTCCTTAAAGGTCTAGGAGAGCTTTTAACTGCTCCCCTTCTCATGTTAAAAGTCAGTCCCTGCCATACAACAAATTGAATTACCCTATCCTAGTGAATGATGACCAAGCCAGTGTGTAAAATATGGTATCATCCAGATTTAACATGACAACCTCCTCCTCTAACAAGACCAAGCTCGGAGGATTGAAACCCAGTCCTCAGCAAATATTCAAAGTCTTACAAATGTTATATAGGCCTAGTTGTACAAAAATACGGCCTCAAAAAATGTTTATGTATATGAAGTGTTCATATTTTAAGGTCATTTAACTGGTAATAAAACAAAATATTAACCACGGACCAACATTCGTGCTCAGAGAGTAGTCGAAAAGTGTAATCTCATAATAATAATGTGTTGTTGCTCATGCAGGATATGTTTGAACATTTTTACAACCCGGACACTGCAGCAGAAGGCAGCTCCGGGTGGAACATTAGAAACACATTCGAGAAGAAAAACGTTTCACCGAAGATTGGAGACTGTGTGCATGAAGTAAGTATTTTATGTTGTAGTTCTTTTTCTTGTTTCTCCTTCTCCTCCTCCTTCTCCTTCATGCTGCTGCTTTGACTTCCTTCTTTTCGAAAGGTTAATGATTTGTGGAAATTTCACACTTAAGGCTTGTGGTCCTTGTTGCTATGCGGCTAAAGACAATCAATTAACCCAAAAGCCTTTTAAATTTGCCCTGGCCTATATTACTATCCAGAAAAAAGGATGTGTTCCTCTATCAATCCCAGTGGGTGGTAAAGACACGTGGATGAAATTTTGGCCTAACCTGATTCCACATCTATGGCAATCTTGACTGCTGATGCAGAAAGTAAAGAGAACACCGATAGTAATGCATGTAAATTGGTGAACACAAGGAACCAAAGAAAAAGGTAACCACAAAGATTCCTATCCGTATGCTTATTTCCATGGCGATTCCGTTTTCAGTCTAAGTATATGATTACTAACCACAAAGATTCCTATCCTTCGGCGTATTTCCATGCGATTTTCCGATTCAGGTCGTAATATGAGGATTACTAACCACAAGCTCCTATCCTAGGCTTATTTCCATGCGATTTTCCGATTTCAGTTCCTAATATGAGGATTACATTTCAGGATATGCAAAAAACATTCCAAGGATACCATTGTGTTCAACAGATCCATTGATGTGTGCCACATTTTGGTTGGCACTGCTTTTTTTTTTCTAACAGATATCAGTCTGTTTTTCAAGTGTGGGGGCAGAACGTGCACATGGGAAATCCTTCCATAAGTTGTGCACACCAAACAATACTCTACTCTACCCAAAGTGCCTGTACCCACAAGTGCAACGGAGTTTGGCATGCAGCAAGATTGTGAGAATATTCAAGATTTTGCTTCGGGGTCAACAAAGAACAAGCCCCTGGAGAAGAACTTGTAGAGTGGGTGGGCTGCACAAGCAAGTGATTTTCACGGGATTAGAGTGGTTACCACTTGTTTTTGCTCGAGGAAAAACACCTTATGGTTCATGCCATTAAAACAAGCGGTTGCATTACCATTGACACTAGATTGTATCTCCTCATAATTAGGCCACAATGTCTATACCAAAAATTTGGTAATAGCAATCATTATTGACAGGTATCATTTCTTGTATTTATTTAGAGAATTTTGAACATTTTCTTTTAGACCCACATCCAGGTCCGTTATTCACTTACTTGGGATAATTGGCAGGTACGGTAACTGCAAAAGGCAGGCCAATCCACAATGGGGGATAAAAAATAAATCATGCAAGGGGCTGTCGTATTGCCGCCCAAAACAGGGTCGAATTCACGAAAAAGGCCCGGATCGGATTTCAATGAGGTTGAACACAACCAGCATAGATATCCTGATCATTATATTTTTGCCCGCCAGAGGAAAAGTGGCAGGCTTACACAAACAGAATGTGTACTCTAGTAGCGCGAATACTAGTAGTACCTTTAAAGGTGCATGCAGGGGTTTGAATACCAGGTAGCGGAGCATACTTGTACAGCCACATTTTGCAAGATCAGCCAAGGAGTCAAGCTGGTGTTATCAGGACTCTTACAATGTGCCTCAGTAAAATTGGAATCAATATTTTTTCATCTTGAATAGATTGCAAAAATTAATGGCACTTATTTACAGGTTCCACGCTTTGTTTTTTGTTTTTCTAACCTCTAACAATATCCGTTGGTTCAAGCACGTAGGGGGGAAAGTATGTACACAGGGTGAAATACTTCCATAAGTCCGTGCACACACAAACAAGACTGTACCCACAATTGCCATGGCGATTGGCATTGCAAGCAAAGAAATATTGTGAAAATAGTCAAGATTTGCTGTCGGGGTCAACAAAGAACAAGCCCCTGGAGAAGAACTTGTAAGTGGGGTAACCCTGCCACAAGGTAAGGATATGTGCATGGGATTAGAGTGGTACCACTTGTTTTTGCTTATGAAAACAACCTTAATGTTCCTGGCCATGTTGAAATGGCATTTTTAGACTGACAGACAGCTAAAGATAAGTTATTCTCCTCAATAATTAGCCACACGGCATTTGCAAACTAATACGAAATTGGATTGGTAATGAGGTAAAATTTTTGACAAGGTACATTTACTTGTGTTGTGGGCTTTTACGTTCTTGCCCAACCCCAAAATGTGCGCTATTAAGTAGTGGGCACACAATGAATCCTTCTGTATATCGGGTGTAACCTTTGGATAGTCCCAGTCAAAAATTATGTTTGGAATTGATTATAATTATGAACCACTTAAGGGCAGTGTGAACCTTTGAGTTTCCGAGTATCTTTATTTTTTGGTAATTTTGCAATAGTTGATTATTGTATGTAACAGTAGTACATTTCTAGAACAAAATTGGACAATGAACCCGATGATGGCAGCAGATTAATGTAAAACTTTTTCCGTATTGGAGCAAAATACTAAAAAACACGATTTTGCCCCAAAATTTCAAAAAACAAAAAAACACGCGTTTTTAACCTAATTTTAAAAATTTCTTATGTTATTTTTTAGAAACAAACAAATTTGTCTCGGGAACGGTTTTTTTTTTAATTTTTTTTAAAAAGAGAGCACTTTACGAACTATAAGGGAAAAATGTCAAAAAAGTTTTACTTTTCTTTTCCAAATTGGAGTATATGAATGGGAGAATATCTTTATTTAGAATCGAAAAATGAAAATTGAGAACCGTCCCTGAAGACCAATGGCTATCGTAGGACAGTAACCTTACCTTTTACTTTACTTTACTTTCGTATTTTTTTAGTTATTCTTGTCTGAAACTTTGCCAAATTTTGCCAAAAATAAAAAAAAGCGAAAATTGAACATTGAGAAAATCCATGTTTTAGTAAAAGTGACTTTTCACATCACACCATTTCAAGCTGTCTCTTTCCAAATAACTTTTATCTTTGAACTCAAAATTGAGTATTTTGTGCAAGTGATCAAAATACATCTTTAATGCACTATTGAATCAAACATATGTTGTCTCTAACTCCAGAACTTAGAAGAAATTAATTTTCCTCTTGTCCTAAATTAGCGCTTTGTTTACATTTTTCAAATATTATTTCTTGTTTTTCCAAGATGCGTTCGCGCAAAAGTACATTAAAAAACACGCGCACCTTTCATTACGCAGCAAAATTCACCGCGGCGACGGCGATGGTGCGCCTTGGCGCCTGACGGCGGAAACCCCACACCAAACCACCTTTCTCATTAAACCTAAAAACCCGAACACAAAAAGAGTTAAGTTTCAGATTTCCATAACAGATTATATAAAAGTACACATCCTATCCCAGGGCAAACCGCCTTTTTCAGCACACTTCTTTTTGCAATTCTTGTCAAAGCCCAGCCTGCAAAAGCAACATTGTTTCTTAACTAGCTGTGAATTCTTCAACTGTAATATGGGAGCAATTTTGTAGGGATTCATTATTTTATGTTTGGTCTACAAATAAACTACAACACGCCTTGAATTCATGGTTCAAGGCACTCAAAACCCCGTGAACCTTTTTTCCAGTAAATCTTTACATCTTTAACTCACCGGGTGAGTGCTCAATCGAATAATGCACGCCTTCCCTTGCAGATAACATCACAGCAATGTCTCACCTAAGGACTAACAAAATAAATTTTGTTTCCAGTAACATGCTCTGAACAATTTGGAAGGAAGGAAGGAGAACAATTTTAGTTTGCAAAATTTTTATGTGTGGATCCTTGTCAGAATTGAAAGGAAGATATAATTTTTTCCCCAAAGGGCATAATTTTTTTTCTTGAGACTAAATTAGGACAGGGGGTTACCGGAAACAGATTTTATTTTACCTTGGCCTAAGCTTACCTTTCTCCAGAGTCATTGACTTCTTGCGGTCTGATGGGGAAATCCTGGATCTGTGAGGAGAGTTTTGTCTTGGCTGCCGTCTGTTGTTGAACTCTGACCTCCGCTGCATCGGCCAGGTGGCGCAGGGTCTTTGCGCCTCTGGGCTCGTCTTCAAAGTTCTCGTGCAAGCCAACACACTTGCAATGTGGTTGAACACAGGATTTTTGCCTGATTGACAAGATAGATTAAACTAAAGCGCATTTTAATTCATAAACCACGATTCATCGTCAGATGACCCAGATGTAATAACCCTGCGTAGCTTGTGAATGGTGAAATTCTTATATCTGTATATGATGTTTATTTGGTTGTATTTTTTTCTTTACCATTCATATCTCATCATCATCATGGCCTCCGTCAATCGCAAGCGACTATGGATTAAGCGCCCACATTTGAGTAGGGCGCAAAGCCGGGGCAATTGCTATGGAGATTCGTATGTGCCCCATGCAGCTGATCCTCCTCTCCACGCTGAAGACATATCCAAAGGAAACGTCGAGAAACGATACAGTTTTGTGCCAGCATCGTCGCAGGAGTGCCGTACTGGTGCTAGTAGCGCAGTCAGTCGCCTACGGGACTCCACCTCCGGATTTATCCTCAGAGTTGTCTCCCCAAGCCTTTCCTGCAATCAGGGGAGTCTACAAGGCAGCATATACTATAAAGTCTGGAACACACTGGCCGTTGAACTGGTGGTTTCTTCCGCCCTTAATGCTGGTATATGTTCAGCAGCATATAGGTTATTTAATGGCCTACTCACGAGCCCTCACCTATAAAGGATATAAAGGAAAGTGGCCACATTTGGTCCAGTTGCCAACCAAACCGGAAAAGATCAAAATGACATAACTGCATACCCTGTCCACCAACCACCGCCCATTTTGTGAGTCATGTCCACGCAAGGCAATGTATTGTTGGTATCAGGGCTCTGAACATTCTAGGGTAACCGGTGCAGTCTAACCCTACCTAACTGATGTCTAATCACTAAACCTAGCGAGCGGATGACTTAGAAGAAATAAGACTAGAAAAGGAGGAATATATAATATCATGTTGCACAGAATGCATACATAAAATCAAGAACATTTTAAATTGTTAAGTGTCACATGCTCCTTGGTGCTGTTCTTCTGTGATCACACAATTATTCTTCTGCAAGCAACATGTAAGCCACTGTATGCTATTTTAAAGAGACTGAGATTTCCGGAAAGAATCGCCCCATTTTTTTTTTGTTGAACAACCCGGGTTTTTCTGCATATTTGGAATGCTTTCCGATGTATTAGATCACCCTGAAGTGAATAGCCGACTACGCCATCTTTATGTAATAGAATGATGATTTAGTATTTTCTTCGTGCACGACAGAAATTCAAAGAACGTGTTCTAGTTGGGGAACGATTCGTAGCAGGCAGTTCAAACAAAGGTTTTGCGGTTTTCTTTGTTGTACTTGTTTGTCCAATAAACCGTTGAAACGTTCTTGGTAGGGTGTCTACAATCTATCCAGTGCAATTTGAGAGCAATTCGTATCTTCAAAAATCTCCTCTTGTACTTTAAGATCCTATCACAATTCATTTAAATATTTTCCAGTGAATAAGTGGGTTTGCCGCTGTTTGTTTTTAAGTACCAATTTTAGGAAAAGTGCCAATTTTAATTTCTAACAACAATGGAAAATCGCTGAATGGAGGTGCAATCACTACACAGATAGCAATTATTCTAGTTTTTAATTTTCGAGTCGCAAATCTGACTCAATCACTTCCACAATATCTCTGGGTATTTATTATAAATGTTTTAAAGGAACATGTTTGACTTTCTCTTTCTCCAAACTGAATAATTTCCAAATACGCCCAATATTTTTGCCAGATTTGAAAAGTGATGTTTTCCATGACAGGATCCGCAGACACAAAACAAACAACATGTGAATAGGAGAACTGAATTTCCTCCCATGTAAGACATGTTTTGTGTCAGTGCTACTCTTGGGTTTCTTAAAAGATCAAAAGTGCACTACCCCTAGTGGAACCCCTTAAATGATGGCCAAAAAGGCAGACATGTTCTCTAATATAAAGTGAATTGATTACTCCTTGGCACTACTATTTCCACCTGGCATGAATACGCTATAATAAATGTGTTGGGATTGACAGTTTGCTTCTCTACTAATTAATCAAACGTGGCTAACATTTCACAACAGCCTTTATCTTAACATTTTAACCCAAATCCCATACGGTAACAGCAATTCCTATGGAAAAACCACAGTCAACGTGTATTGCTGGAAAGAAAAACAAGTAACACGTGGCACTTTTAGATAAATGCCCTTTGCTCAAGGGTCAACTGCCCTCATGACCTTCAGACAATTGCCCTATGCTCTTTTTCAAGGTTTTTGAGGCTTATTTTGTTTGAAAGGTATTGAGGAGACTTATAGCCATTGAGCTTAAAGGCTCAGTCAAAGATTTGGCTAAATGGAAACATTTAAATTCCATCAGAGTGAGACTGACATTTTTGGAACACGAATGTTGGCTAATACCTGCAAATGGCAAATTGTGACAGCGATCATTCCTATTTGGTTATCCCTTGTGGGGCTCAGTTACTATTAACCCTGTATCAAACATTCTCTAATTGTACTTGTTTTGATATCACAAATGCATCATTTGATTTGGTTGAAATATGGTGTTATAGGATGCTTCTGACGATACGCTGGACAAACGAACAAATACATGGGTGTTAGAGAAGATTGGTCAGGCCTTATATTAAGAAAACTGAGGAATCCGAAATATTGGTCACATTTGAGAAGAGAGACAGCATTGAGAAGCAAATCATTCAGGGTGCCGGGGGGGGGGGGGGGGGGGGGGGGGGGAAGGTAGAAAGAGGTCCCCCGGCAACAGCTTGGACAGATGGAAGAAGGAGTGAAGTAAAGGAGTACGGCAAAAGCTACAAAATTTGGCTAGGGATCGAGGACAATGGGCGAGCTCTTGTGGAGGCCACAGCAGTGCCTATGGGCACCATTCTGACATAAAGAGAGATCTAGTCTTGAGATGATTTCCTATAGACTTTTATGTTACTTGTTTTACACAAATTTCCTTGCAAGGACTGGTACAAAGTGGGTTCTGCAACTTGTTTTGTTTAAACAGCCCTGTACATTGGTAAGGGTATTCTGATGCGCTGTTGGCAGGGACAATGGGGTTTGAGATTGGCCAGTGAAATTCCATCCCACCATGGGTAAATAAAGCTGGTCCCGTATTGAGCAGAGGGGTTTTTGAGTCAATCCCATAATCATTGCACTGTGCCTATACTTACTGTACTAACACATTTGCAGTACGTATGCCCTGATATACTACGAGTCGCAAGGAGCGTAGCGCTTTTTTTTATGACATCACTTCGTCGCTTATTGGAAGCGACCTGCCAAATCTAATCGATAAGTCGCTAGCATACCAGCGACTTGACGCAAGCCCACGCAGCCATTTGACTTGAAATTCAACTCAATCGCTCAACGCTCCAAGCGACATTGACGCTGGAAGCGATTGACAAAACGCTATAGCGTTTTTTCAACTATCGACTTTACGTCGCACGCTGCGCAGCAGTATATCATGGGCATAATAGTCCCAAAAGTTTCAAGAAGATCAAGACATTTCATGATCATGCAAACAATTCCCCTAAGTACTAAGCACTTTGTGGCTAAAATGAGCAATAAAGAGTCGGGTTTTTTTATGTGTTAAGAATGGAGTTTTGTAGGATCACTGACCCGATTTGAGGGTGAAAGTGCCCAAACACTGTGCATTCTGGATTTACTCATCCACCCTCTGGTATCTGAGTTTTTGAGGAGGTGGTATTAACTTTAGTATTAACTACACACCAACATCTTGTGTTATAGATTGTCATGAAGATAATTTAAATTCCATCAGAGTGAGACTGACATTTTTGGAACACGAATGTTGGCTAATACCTGCAAATGGCAAATTGTGACAGCGATCATTCCTATTTGGTTATCCCTTGTGGGGCTCAGTTACTATTAACCCTGTATCAAACATTCTCTAATTGTACTTGTTTTGATATCACAAATGCATCATTTGATTTGGTTGAAATATGGTGTTATAGGATGCTTCTGACGATACGCTGGACAAACGAACAAATACATGGGTGTTAGAGAAGATTGGTCAGGCCTTATATTAAGAAAACTGAGGAATCCGAAATATTGGTCACATTTGAGAAGAGAGACAGCATTGAGAAGCAAATCATTCAGGGTGCCGGGGGGGGGGGGGGGGGGGGGGGGGGGAAGGTAGAAAGAGGTCCCCCGGCAACAGCTTGGACAGATGGAAGAAGGAGTGAAGTAAAGGAGTACGGCAAAAGCTACAAAATTTGGCTAGGGATCGAGGACAATGGGCGAGCTCTTGTGGAAGCCACAGCCGTGCCTATGGGCACCATCTGACATAAGAGAGAGATCTAGTCTTGAACGACTCCTTATAGGAACTTTTATTGTTATTGTTTTACACACAATTGTACGGTTGCAAAGGACTGGTACCGAGTGGGCCTGCAACTTGTTTTTGTTTAAAAAGCCACTGTACATTGGTAATATTCTAAGTGGCGAGGTTGGCAGGGGACAATTGGTTTGAGAGTGGCCAGTGAAATCCACAATCCACAAAAACATGGGGAAATAACCTGGTCCGTATGCCTGAGCAGAGGGTGTTTTGGAGTCAATCCCAATAATGCATTGCAATGTGCCCTATACTGTACTGTATAACCCTTTCAGTACTTATGCCCGGGCGTGATATTCTACCAGTCGCAAGGAGCGTAGCGATTTTTTTTTGACATCACTTCCGTCGCTTATGTAAAGCGACTGCCAATATCTACACAATAAGTCGCTATCAGACCCAAGCGACTTGACGCAAGCCCACGCAAGCCAGTTTTCTTGAATTCAACTCAATCGCTCCAACGCTCCAAGCGAATTGACGCTGGAAGCGATTGACAAAACGTTTTTTTCACTAGCGATTTTACAGCCGCACCTGCGACAAGAACAGTAATATCATGGGCATAATGGTCAAAAGTCCAAGAACCTCAAGACATTTCATGATCATGCAAACATTCCCTAAGTACAACACTTTGTAGGCTAAAATGAGCATAAATCAGGGTTTTTTTGGTGTTAAAATAGGATTTGTTGTAGGATCACATGACCCTATTGAGTGAAAAAGTGCCCAAAATGGTGCAATCTGGGATTTCACTCCAATACCCTCTGGTATCTGAGTTTTGAGGAGGTGGTATTATACTATAGTATTTTAAACGACACACCACAATCTTGTGTTTATAGAGTGTCATGAAGATCATTTATTTCAGATTTCAGAAGGGGTTACTTCATTTATATGCTGTTTACATCTAATAATCCATCACCAAAATGCACCAGCATTAGATGTTATTTACGACTTTGAGATTAGGTTTTATGGCGGGGCAGATGTTAACCTTTGGGAACTGGCCAGTTTTGTATACGTTTGTAACACATAATTCCGTAGCTTTAGAGGTGGCCTTCCAATGTTTGCAGTGATCTGGAAAGCCATCTAAAACACTAACAGGCCTATAGGTTGTTTTTGAACTCATTTCTATACATTTCCATGCTAAAGTCTGAATGTGCCCCGGAAATGAAAACTTTTTACATTTTTAAGCCAAAATTGACATGTAGTAATGTTGATCGGCGACTTTAGTGGGCGCCGTTAGTTCTCAAAGGATTAGAGACATGCCTAACTTTCCACACATGAAGCAACGACCTGCAGATTTCAGGTTCTAATGCGGGTGCAGATTGCATAAGAGACAATGCTAACTTTCCAACCACACAACATCACAAAACGACCTGTAGATTTTGGGTTTATGCGGTGCAGATGCATATGAGACAATGCCTAACTTTACACATCTTGCTTCTTGTGTAAAGTTAGGCATTTTGTCTCTTAAGCACCGTACCCGCATAAACCTGAAATTCACGGTCTTTACTGTGTTATATTGGAAATTACTCTAATTTCCAGGCTCACAAAATAACCAACCATAAAGACCCAATTTCCTCCACATTCATAGTCTAATTTTTCAGATTTTCAACCCTCCCTAACCAAACAGGCACTGAGACCTATCTGGGCCCAAGTATCAGTGGGGTCATTCCATGCCAATTAACAAATCGCGTAACCATCACCCTCAGGATTTCTTTCTTTTGGTGTAGCCTGAAGACATCATAAAACTGAAATTCTGAAATTTGAGCTCTGTACCTCTTTTTTTCGTTTTCAACGCTACAGTGCATTTTAAATTTGAGGGGGGTCACGCGGGTCAACAACATGTACCGGTGGTGAAATTCAATATTCAAGGGCCGAAGTTAAAGAACACAACACCCCTAAGATCCTTCACTCTTGGCATTCTGGATAACCTTTTGCTGCCGATTGCAAATATAGTGAACAAAAAAATCAACCTGCCCCAATTTAAAATAACAGGGGGTTCAAAATGGCTCCCAAAACCTTCGGACCACACTTTGGGGGGCCCATAAATCAAAAATAAAAGTGCATATAACTTCCAAATTTGGGCTGGAGATAGCTAATCTTAAAAACTCCCTCTTGTGTACACTCTTATAACTTGTATCAGCTTCGTTGGAAAGAGGTAAGGCTGTCACCGCAAAAGTACAATTCCAATTGACCTTGACTTGGGCCCCCCTAAAAAACCAAGGTCAGACATTCTGCAAAGCACCAATTCCTGCTTGAAAATGTTTTGAGGGGGGTCCCCTTGCTTAATATTTTTGGCAAGTTTCATTGTGGTGTCCTAATGTCTTCTATAAGTCACTGTCTTCAAACGTCCTACTTCATGTAATTCAGTTTTGAAAGACTTTCCCATTGAAACACACAGGAAACCTGAACTACGCAACTGGGGATTAACTTGCACAGTTCACTGTTTACTTATATAATTCACTTATAATAATTAAAGTAAATTATAATTCCTTACCAACCAGACACAAGCCTGAAATTTGATTCATACCTAGATCAGGTTCTAATACGGTGATAATATTGCTTTCATTTTCATTGTTCGAGTTCTACAAGGTCAAACTTGGATTCAAGTCTTAAAACTGCACTTGTACCCAGGTTGCAAGTTCATAATTTGTGTACATTCAATGGAACTTTGTCTGATTTAGTTGAAGTTTTAGATTCTTTGAAGCCTGTTTACCTACATTTGGCAGTTAGACACTATCTTGAAACTTTGCACACAACTTCAGCAGGGGCCCTCTTAACCATATTTCAAGCAGACTTTTGGTGCAAATTTGTCTGACCTTGATTTTTAGGGGGGGTCAGTCAAGGTAATTTGGACTTTTTGCTTTTTGTGACAGATATATCTCTTCCAATAAAGCTGATATAAGTTATAGGATTGTACACAAGGAGTCGTATTCAAGATAAGCTTTCATCAGCCCCCCAAATTGAAGTTTATATCCCTTTGGTAGCTTTTGGACTTATGGGCCCCCAAAGTATGGTCCGGGGATTGGATTTGAGCCATTTTTGACCCCCTGTTTATTTTAAATTGGGCAAGGTGCAATTTTTTCTGTTATTTTGCAATCTGCAGCAAAGGGTTATGCCAGCAATGCCAATTTTGAAGGATCTGAGGGTTGTAGTTCTTACTTATGGTCCCGGAATATTGAATTTCAACACCGGTACTTTTTATGAGGTGACCCCCCTCAAATTTAAAATTGTGTAGCATGAAAACGAAGAGTAACAGAGCTCAAATTTTCAGATTTTAGTTTCTCATGAATGTCTTTCAGTACACCAAAAAAGAAGAAATCCTGAGGTGATGGTGTATCTCGATTGTAGAGATTGGACATGGATGACCCAGGGTTGCAAAAAGGCCCCCGCCCCCCCTTCCTGTTCAACTGTTCTTAAAAAACATGAACATGATGTAGGTGGGGGGGGGTAATTGTGCATGTTGTACATCTGATATTGAGAGCCCAAAATTTTCTTTTGGATTTTACACTTTTTTGGTCCTGAGGACAACAGACCACCTTGAATTGTCTTCTCATCCAGACATCATTTCTAACCCGGTTCAATTAGCGTGCGTTTTTGCCTGGGATGACAGGACTTTTTTCAGAGGTGGAACCATCAACTTTGGTTATATAGAGACTAAAATTTTGGGTCTATGTGGACGCAAAAAATAGACCTTTAACAATCTGAGAGTTTTTGCTCTGGCACATGCTTACACTATTGTATCATTTTCACCTCAAAGAATTATTCTGTTAGCTATTAAATACATGTTAACAATCTGTGAAATATAAATATAGGCTAAATTTGACGTTTTACGTCTTTTTTTTAGTCACTAACCCTCTCTCATCTGTTCCCAAAGGGTATCAAGATCCTGTAAAACAAGTAAATTTCGCGGCAACTTTTTTTGCGAATTACCTCACCACCATTTTCGCGGCAACTTAATTTCGCAATCTAATATTTTTAAGAATATACTTGCACGTAAAGGCTCCAAATTTTGTACCCCTCACTCACGGAAACAGTGTGCTGTACCTTATTTAGCCCATTCTTATCTATCTATACTGCTTTCTTGACACAATTATTACTCTTAGTGGTTGTAGTTGGTCTCCATTTGTTTAAAAACACCCTGATATAATTGTCCGGTATTTTAGCAACAACCAACAACCAGTGACAGTTTGGTTTATTCAATCGATCTATTTTTAGTTCATGCATTTCCGGTAAACCATTGCATTCCCTCATCGGATCATCCAAGTCGCACCTGGCAATGTGATTGGATGGCAGAGCACACCACACCTCCGAAAGTAGCATGCTGATTGATAAAAGGACACACCCCCGTTCGCCACAAACGAGGGGAAACACTCAGTTGCTTTACCGCGGGAGATCGCACATACAGCAATGGCAATGCATAATGAATTGCGCCAATGATGAGCAGCATGGGCGTAGACCGTGCTAAAAGCACAAAATTTAAAACCTAATTCTGAAGTTATGAATCACAAAATCGCCATTAAATGCTCGCATTATGATCAATGAAACCTTCATATTGCGATGGTGCATGGATTGATTGTGGATTGCTATCAATAACAAAAATACTATGGTCGACGGGATGGGTAAAAAAACAAATAAAGAATCTGGCGAACAGAACTCCACTCGCATGACTCGTGCGCTAGGCTGCCAAGCAGGCGAGAAATTGTTGAAAATACTGTAGCTTTTCAATTAGTGATCCTCTTGCTTTATAGCCTAAATCCCTAACAGACAACTTTGTGATGAATGTGATAAGCGTATGGTGTCCCCCCCCCCGGAATCAATACACAGTGTTTAATGGTATAAGGCTGTCGAATTCTGCCTAATAGCAGTTTCACACAGCTAAATTCGCGCAATTAAATTTTGGCAAATTTGAGCCTACGCGAAATTAAATTGCCCCTCAAAATTACTGTATTACATACTCCGAGTTTATGGGCAGTAAAGAGTACAGGGTAATTACTTTCCAAAATGGCCAAGTCTAGGTTGTGGAAATTGGATGTGTATGGATTGTTTACAAATTGGGTAATACAGTGCTCAAACTGTTAAAACTGAGGTTAACTGTTAACAACATCAGGGGAAACAAGTTTGCGTCCAAGTAGAGGGTACTAATTTTCAAAACCGAGTGTGAATCCTGATTCTCACACAAAGTGTCTTACCTAAGCATTCACAGTAGTTCTTGAGACACCCTGATCTCTTACCAATGACACCCCTTGTTATGCCGCCTCTCCATCTCGCCAGTTACGCCCTTTGCCAATCTTCGGATGGAACGCTGTCGGGGGGGGGATTGCGCTCCAGCACTGACTTGATCGACTTGGCCGCTCGGTCTTAATGGTCCGGTTTTGGACAGTTGGTGCAGTTGCAGTTGTTGCAGAATTCACCGTTGGCAAAACAGTCGCAGTATCTGTGATGCCAAAAATATGGTGTGGAAATTTGAAGAACTGCTCATTGAACATTGTGATTGCCTCTGGGCTTTTAGTTTGGCATAATGTTAGTCTGACCTTCACACTTTCAATCTTTGAACCATTTCTAACTGTGAAGTTTTGCCTGGTTTTTGACAAACACCAATGAAATGTATTAAAAAATAACCTTTGAACAAATCAATCACGTGATTAAGTTGTGAAAATATCATCAGTCCTATTTGGAAGCACTGTTTTAGCACTTTTTAAGGAGCTTCCTCAGAGACGCACAAGGACAATAAATAGTGTAGAATAAGATGTACTAAGTCACATTTTTGCCAAAATTGAGTTTAATGCATTTTAGAGCAGTGACACGTATGCTTCATTAATTCAGAGTGATTTTATTTTGAAATTATATTCAAAGGGGGTCAAAGCAGCACCCAATCTTTTCCTAGTGGGCCCTCTTGTAGAGAAAGAAGTACTAGGCCGCATTGTAGAACAAGATGTACTATGGTGACCAGGCAGCCACACATAATAGCTATTGTTCCAATGACTGCGTCACTGCCACAGCAACACAACAGTAGCCACTTCTAGCATGTTTATAGCAACAAATAGAAGAAACTGGATGATCCAGGCGGAGTTTTGGTGCCAAATAAGTCTCAAGGAAAATATTACGCAAGCTGGTAAAAGACGACGAAGTGATCCCAAACAGTGGAAAGGTGCGAAAGTTAAGAGAAAGAGGGATCAGGTATGTATAGTTTTGTTAATAGCTAAGTATACAAAGTATGAAACATGGAAGAATAAAGTTAGGAAAAAACTACACAATCTAGTGTATAGAGGGCAGTGAGTTTGACAATATTTATGCTGAACAAATGTTTGATAGGAACCTTTGTCTGTTTTGTATATTATATATTGGTAAGGATGAAATTTTATGTCTTTATGTTTTACAAAAAAAAAATGTAATTTTTTATTAATACAATTTGCTTAAAAACTATGTAAAATTTTGTGGATAGCCGTGCCCTCAGTATATTTGTGATACCACATGTATGTTGTGCAGTGTATGCGTATGATACGCGCACTATCTTTATGCGTTTTAGCGGAAGTGCGAAAGCATTACCTGGGCAACAGTTACATGTGTTTAAAATAAATGTGTGTAAGGGCAACAAAACTCTCAAGATCTTTGATATTTTTCTCATCTGGTGTAAGTCAGAAGGGAGTATCAGGTTCTGTGGTAAGTGTGTTGGAAAGCAAAAGTTTCAAGTGGACAGATGATAATATATTTTATTTGCATGTCTGTGTTCTTATTGTAATTGATGCTGCTGTTGATTTGCCTTCTGTACTTGACAAAACCCAATTCTTTTTTGATCATGGTCATTTCAGATATAACATCTATTTAATAATTATGTCATTCTTTTACATCTGCAGGTGAAGCTCATGTAGCCGGTGCGTAGGAGGTCCTTGCTAGACAACAGACTATCCTTGAGTGTAGATGAGAATGAATCCGGAAGTTCTCTCCTGAAGAAACGCCACCAATATTTGACAGGTTCAACCAGCTGGTGATCATGAGGAAGCAGAAGGGTAATCTTGAAAGACGAGGACGATATGCGTCGAAGACCCAGAAAGAGAACTCCATGCAGGAGGCGGAGCTTTGTGTACACTTGAACAGGTCCATGTGGGGTCCAACCAGACTGAACTGTGTGAAAGAAGATATTTTGTGGTGCTCATGGCATAAAGGGAGTCAGTCTAAAACGGAAAGTATGAAACAGAGGTTGATATCCAAGACGGGCGAGGACACCCAACAATAAGTCAAGTTGGAGGATGCCGTGCGACGATAGAATCGCCAAAATATCAGTTCTTTTCAGCCCGTGAAAGCCACTCAGTAGATCTAAACAGACAACAAGGAAAGTACTTGGATGCTTCTTTGCGTAATCTGAGATGATGGCATCTTGCATGATAATGCCGACTTAAGATGGTAATCTGGGGAGCGCTGGGTGTACGCGGAACATATTTAATCACGAGTTCAACATGCTTTTGGTTACCCAGAAGTGATATCTGGACACATGTGAGAGGTTTTCCACGGCACAGATAAGGGAAGCCTGTCCCAGTTGATGATGCAAAAGGTGGAGGATTTGAAAGTCAGCATGAACTTCCACGACGAAAATGATGTTTTTAACCACTCAAATTGAAGACAGTATCTTCAGAGGCAAATGAAGATGAGGAGAGACGGCAAGCTGTCCTTTGCTGAACTTTCAGAAAAAATCTGCCACTTCCCATTGACTGGCATCGGCCAGGAGACTATAAAAGTCAACTCTGGGTCCCAACAACCTTTGGAATTCATGACATGGGAGAAGGAATGCTACAATGTATATGTACTTGAAAACTTTGTGGACAACGGGCACTAATGAGTAATATGCTTGTCTGAATGACTGTGTCAGCCTTACCAGACACAGATGACAATCTTCACATCTTTGTGACAAACTGTTTTTCCCAGAACAAGAATCGTTATCTCACAGCGTAATCTCCAATATCTCAGCAATACCCGTTTCAGCATGTCAAGGTATATTATCCTATACCAGGGCACAGCAGAATGCCTTGTGACACCGTGGACTTTGGTAGGATAGAGCAGAAGAAGAAGAACGTGGATCGGGGGGTTCAAACCATCAGAATGGTGAACCTCATCAAAACCCAGACCACCAAAACTCCATTCAAATCAAGTATGTTGAGCAATCCACGACAGATGATTTTGACGGATGACGGAACCACCGTGGTTAAGGTGAAGGACTACAAAGACAGCTTTTGAGCCATGATCAAGCCCCACTCCTCAGATAGCCCAGACACGCGGAATGACCTTGAAAGTGCAAAGGTTCAGTTGGCCGTCACAGTATGATGGGAGCAAATGAACCAATGCCAGTTCTGAAGCGGGGATGAAGGCGGCTAACCTCAAGCGGCTTCAGACGAGCTCGGGATGCATACACCGACTTTTCTGCCCATCAAGAGTGCTTAACCTGAAAGATGTCAAGTCACTGTTAGAACATGTTATTCCGAGTCCGTAACTTTTTATGATTCCTTGACAGGAAAGGCTGATGTAGCTGACGAGGTAGAGGAATTATTGGGAGTAAGATGAACTTGACAACAATATGATGGACAATAGAAAACAATGCACTGTTAAAGGTATTCAGCTTGTTTTGCGCTGACTTAAAGATAAAAATGCCACCGCAAATATCCTGCTACTCTAACAAACCATCAATAATAGACATCTCTTTTTGATCTCAGAAATATGGTTTTTAATCTGAATGGTTTTCACAAAAATAGATACAAAGTGCAAAGTTTATTAAGCTGTTGAATAAGTGATTTATGATATTTGTGATGATAATTTATGATATTGGTGTGGCGGTGATGCTAGTGATGAGGGTGATGGTGGTGGGATGATGAAATGATGGGATGCTGTGATGGTGCTGATGATGGTATCATCCTATAATCATCAGCGTCCTCATCGTCGTCATCATCGTAATCATCATCGTCGTCGTCTCAATCTCTCATCTCTCAAGCAGTTTGATTACTAAGATTATTATAGTTTAAAAATGAGTTCAATAATGATGATGTTAGTGGTGGGATTGATAACGACAATAACGATGGATGGGATGAGGACCAATGATTGACATTGATGATGACATGATTGACATTGACATAATAATCATATCATTGCCATTGTCATAACATCCCTGATGATGATTGAAAACTATAGTGCTCCTTAAATGATGATAGCAGAATGACAATATTGGTGTTGATGATATGCTGGTGGATGATGACGATGATGAATGATGCGGATGTGCGATGATGATGGTGATGGCATTAATGATCATTGTCATTATTGACAAGTCATCATGTCAATGATGTTCTGATCATTGTCTTATTGTGGTCATCTTTATGGTAATGTGATTCCCAATCTATCAAGCATGTTGATTATTAAGATTATGATTAAAAATGAATTCTCTTTTAATAATGGTTGTTGATGGCGATGATATGATACATTGAGGAACATGATGATGATTAACATTGGATATATCGCCGTTGTCTTGTAATGACAATGACGATGTTGAAAACTGCATTGACGGATGAGAAGGTTAGCACAATGACGACGATGATGATGATAACGATGATATGACGACGGCGACAACGATGATGACGATGATGGAATAATGACGTTGACCAGTGATAATGACCATCATTCAGGACCTACATGTTAATGTTAACACCCATTCTTAAGAATCATGATTTTAACAACCACGATTAAAAAAAAAACAGGGATGCAAATTTGATGGCGATGGCATCGTTACCATTACAAGCTGACCATCGTGATGAAAATATTATGCACAAATCTATGTGCAACTCTTATTCTTTGAATAAATTTTTTTGTGCTTTACATAGTTGTACCATGTGTTTTTCCTTACTCTCCAGTATCATTGTAGAACAAGAAGTACCTAGGGCAAGGTTGTAGAGCAAGAAGTACCTATGTGCAAAATATTGATTATTGATTACAGAAAATCAATACATGCTATGAACTTGAAATGTGACCAAATCCCTATTCCAGGGTACCTATTGATTATCTGAAAAGAAGAAAGCAATTGCTCAATAAATATGATTTGTAGACAATTTCAGAAAACTTTACTTCCATTTTTCTCAGTAGTGTTATTATGTGACTTAAGTACATCTTATTCTACACTCTTCTTTCATTTGAACATATGTGATGCGATCAAGCAAAATGAGTCTGAAGTCGGTCAGATTCAATTTTTACTTTCCATGTTACTGTATGCCCATTTAAAAAGTACATTTGCTGAAATCCCCATTGAAATTGACCAATTAATTCCAAAGATATAATCAGTTGAAGGGTGGCAAAACAATAGATAACAAAAGACATTTTCTCCTTTGTTTTGCTATATCTCAAAATCAAAATTTTCGCGACTTTCGACTCATTTGCTTGATCACATCACATATTATCACAAAGATATGATTTCCAATAAAAGCCCTCTTATTAAAGGTGACCCAATCGACAACTAACCAACCTTCACTTTTCTCCATCAAAATTGAGATTTGTACATGAAGTCATATTGTTTCATTAAGTCGAGAAAGCCCCAAGGTCCTTTGATGTTATGAACAAAACTGTCTCCAAATGTGGTCAACCACCTTATTAACACACACTGTCCTATGAAGCAATTTAGTACACAATTGTGCTTCTACTATCCAAATGGCTGGATTGACTAACTAAAAACTTGTGATAAGGACGTTTTTGGTGATATGTTCCATGCGAGGAGAAAAAAATGACCCCATGATCGGGTCATCACCTTTAACTGAACTTTTACCTACACGCAGCTTGGAAAATTGTTCCTTTCTTTCTATTTATATGCTCATTCATCTAGCTATAGTTCCATTTTAATTAAAGGCAGACTCAGAGATTTTTGAAATAATTGTGACCTGCTCCCACGAAACCCGGATAAAGATGGAAAATTTTCAGTTGAGATATGTTGGCAGATTTTGAAATACTGAAGAAGTTTAAAATGGTGTATAACATGTACACATTGCACTTCCATTTGTCCATCAAAAATAAGAAATTGTCCTTGAAATTCTTTGTTTTCTATTGAGTTTACACAAACGTTATCGATCTTTATATCCAAAGGTAGCTGGTGACTTTGTCTGGTTTGTGGGAGCAGGTTACAAATTTGTGTATGCCATTTATCAAAAAATAATCAACTAAAGTCACCTAAAAACGCTCAATTCCAACGTTTGAGTTGAATCCAGAGGTTTCTTTAATGCAGTAAACATTTGTGGGAATAACAGTTCTATAGGATACTGTGTATAACAAAAATCAGATCCAGATTTTAACAAGTTGTGAGTTTCTTATTGAAAAGACCTTGATCTGAGCTTAGTAGTTCACACAGTGATTAGAAATGGCACGCATTATGCATATCACAAAAAACATGATTGTTTTAAAATTCAGGAACACCCTCCGCGGAAATCTCCAAGTCAGCCTTTAATATTAGAATCTGTTACATTTTCAGTACAATATACATATTTCATCTTATTTTTATAATGCCACTATTCTTTCATTATGTGGCTCATTGTCATCTATAATCAGATACTTTTGTAATTAAATTTTTGTTCTATGGACTATATGTATGCTCATGTTTATTAAAATATTTTTGTATGGACATAAAAAATCATATGAACCATAAAGGACCTGTTCTTGCTGCCTGTTTCCTTGGCCACACACTCTCATTAATTCATCAGATGTGCAACACAATTCTTTTCAAGGCCTGATTGCAACTCAACCTTGCAAGACCATCCTGACTACTGACTACCTGGCCATTACCCTTTGGACACCAATGTTAGTGTAATTACAATTTGAGACACTGTGAATTGGCAGTTATGGTTCCTGGTCTGTTACCCGGATTGATCAGTTGCGGTGCTTCGTGTGGAGAAAACAAACAATTAAACACAAACAATGAGGAATATGATGACTAATACTGAAATTTTACAATGGAAATTGTAGACTTAGGGATGTCAACCATTATGCACCGGTGACTCATCACAGAATAACAAACAAAGGCACTCATGGGCCATCTTCGCAAAGTAACCTTTTGATTAAAAAATGAAGTTAATGGTAGTGCAAATTTCTGTATCTATCACATTTACCATCCTTCCAAGTCCTGAATGATATTTTTAAACAATATGTCGAATCAAAAACACCTTCATTTGCAAAAATGGAACTGTGTTGAATTTTGGGATAAAAAAGGGAAATTACTACACCATTTTGCTTCTTTAGTATTATAATTGAATAGCTATTATTTTTGTTTGAAATAATGCCTAAAGTATTGCGTGGACTTCAATTTTCCAAATTATATGAAATAATACAAAATTTAGAAAAATAGAAAGTCATTAACAAAGATTTTTGAATTGACTTTGGTATGTCACCCACAGTGACCAAAAAGACAAAGACGTTTTTATACTAGAAATCACAATATCAGTAATTTCCATTTTCATGTCAAAAGCCAGTATATTACCTTCCGTTATACAAAACAAATGGTTTAGATCTTTCTTCTTTCAAAATATTGGATGTGCTGATTTACTGTCACCACCAGACATTGTCTTTTGAAATTTCAGAGGAGCATTAAAACGCCTCATATGGCTCCTTGCGGCGAGCTGCAGAAGGCTTTTTTAAAAGTCCCAAATTCGCTGGAGACGAGCTTTTATAAAGCATAGAGATGCATAGCAGCAGGACCGGCACTGCAGTGGGACCAGAAGCAGTTAAAGCTAATGCATTTTCAAGTCAGGGTAGCAATAGATTGTTATTACTGCAATCAAGTTAGTAACAAGTTAAGTTAAATACTTGGAATGTCACTCCAGATTTAATCAAAATACTGTTACCATGATGTAAGATGTTATCATTTCAAGTGTATCAATTTCAAAAGAATTATTCACCCAGGCCCTTGACCCGACACGAGCGGAAAGTTTGTTTTTTTCATTTTGAAAGGGATCTATAGTCTAGACTAGGGAGAGTAAACTGGGCATGCACGAAAAGTCAAACATATCAGTAAAAAAAGGTAGAACCTAGTCGCAACAGTCAGTCTATTAGTCAGAATTATCTTAAAATATTGTGGAGTAAGCTCACGTTTTAATTAATAATGGCCGATTCACGATGCTTGATCCATCAAACGTGTGTCATTGTCAAGTATTTTCTTACTTCTAAAGGGCGACAACCCTTTTTTTTTTTTTTTAAAAAAAAAACGCGTGTTTTTTTGTTTTTTAACATGTTTTAGTGCATAGTTTTTTCTCAGAAACATTGACCACAAAGGTGGTACCGTCTCTCGTGTCTTTCTTCATGTCGAAAATATTATCTAAATTCTATTTCAGTAATGTTTGTAAGACCCATCAACTTCTCGGCGCCGCGCCATAGACTATCAAAACTCGGCTCAAGGCCCTCAATCAAAACAAAACACGTGCGATGCGAAGGCTTTAAATTTACGACGTTTACTTCATGCATTATTACACATAGTCGGTTCATTTTTCATACACCATCCATGCGGTATTTCCATTGAGTTCCGATACATTGTGGAGTTAATACTGCCAGATTTGCTCTCGGCCGATTTACCAGCCGTTCCCACTATATCTGAAAATTGCGTGTAATGGTAAAGAATAGGTTCCGTGAACCATTATCATTAATATTGCAAATGAAGTATTTTGCTGGGTTGCCGGCTCAAATACGAAGGTAGAAAAACTCGCAGCCGGCTTTTAACAAGATGCGCGATAAATCGATAGGACTCAAAGCATTTAGATGCGCGACTGCGTGCGATCGCGCGCCTCAAAAGACAATGTCTGCACACGTGACGACACTCGCCATTTTAGTATATGGAGGACATAAATTCTGGTCCTATGAAGGTACCAGTGAAACTTTTATGATCAGTTAAAATTGAATATGACAGTTTTAAACACGAAAACAAAACAATTAATAACTATTAATTAAGACGCCTTAAAACTGATTCCTGTGGTCTTTGAAAGTTTGGGGTGAAGTTGCCAAATTTAGCAGACTTGCGCTAGTAGGATTGCTCATGACCTTGTAATGAAGTGTTTGAAATAGTGAGAAGATGGAAATACACAAGATTTATTCCACTTCGCTTTTGTGCACATTAACAGTGGTCACCAATTTTGTCTTAAAGTTTCCCAATGAGATGTCACACACGTAACCACCGATGTAACACACGTGACCGTACTTAGTGATACTAAATGTCAATTACACACGTAAAGTTTGTTACTTTTAATTACCAACGTTGTTGTAATGAAAAAGTACAATTTCTTTCTTGAAAGAAAGAATGTGAGTGCTTAAATAATCACAGAAAAGTGACAGTGAAAGTTTGAATTCAAAACCCCTTTTGTCGAGGTCACAAAACGTGACCAAACTTATTGCCCCTCAAGACAAATAAACCATTCTGGCGAAAGTGGAAACATTATTTTTGGTTGTTGGACTAAGGTACTCATCATACCAAAAATGATAACAGATTGGTTATATTGGCAAAACAGCTTGGATTGAAAATCAAAATTACCCGTTTTCTCTCTTAACATGACCGAAGAATGGCCCTCATGCGTCTGGGTACATTATCTTGCAAGAGGTGGTCTTAGGATGGAAGCATGATAAAATAACATGAATACATCTGGGCAGATTTTTTAACAATTCCTGATGATGTACTTTATATCGCGTTGAATCCCTTTCAACAATGACACAATACACGTGCTCACTGATTTTCAACTTTTGGGTTGTTCCCCAACCTGATCATTACCTCTAAAAACAAATTTATTAAGAAATAAAAGGTTGAAAGTATCCTTGGTTTTGTCTTTCAATATACTTACCCATTAACACATGCCTGGTGCGGTGGGGGTGGGTTGGGCCACTGGGAGAACCGTATTTTGACTGGCTATCGGCACAAAAGTTGGCTTGGTTTGTGTAGCCGGGTAACTAGGTCACTTAATAACAGAATTTTTGTGCATGAACTGTCACTACTTCACTTCACTTAAAACAAATGGGACAACAATCCCACTCAGAATATGTCTATCAATTAAAAGTAAATTATAAGTTTATCTTGAGCAGCGACTATGATTAACCAGAGTATATAATCAAAAGCATGAAGTACAATGACCCCAGAAAGCTCACATGATCCCTGACCTCAACTTTGGTACCCTTACAGGTCTTGTTTCAGTCATCAGTACCATGTGTGAAGTAATTCTGCAACTGACCTTTGACTTCATTTAACCACCTGGACCATCTTGTATTGTCCAACATCTTACCAAGAAGAATGTAATTAGGGCAATTTACTGGAAGTTACTTCAGCTATTCCACACAGAATTACATCTGCGGTGTCAAAGGTCAGTTTTACACTAGGGTCGCGAATGAAAATTTTTCAATTTATTTAAACGAAACCAAATTAATCACTTAATAATTAACGCAAGCACTATTTTGCCATAGCTGCGATGAATGATGGAGACCGACATAACTTAAACAGGTCCAAAGTCGGGGCTCATGTGACGCCTTACAAGGTCATAGAAATAAATGCCTTTATTCCTCTTGACTTTTTATGGTTTTTTGTCTGTCAACTCCATGATCAATTTTTTCATAGTTGTAACTAAGGAAAATTTAGTGTTTGTGTAAAACTTGACGCACTTTGAAAAAGTTTACATCTTTATGGCATAAAATGATCGTTTATAGGTTCTTCTATCTTGCAGTTGTTTGTTAAATGTCGTTTCCCTTTTCGATACAAAGAAAAACAGGTAATTTTGAAGCACAGTTCAAAATCCTCTCTCCCCTAAACAAGGGTCCCGTCCTCAGTATAACATGGTAAGTGAGCAGTTGGCACCTCTTGCAATGGTCTACCTTGATATACAGAGCTTTAAAAAGAGGTGGGTAATAAATTGTTTAACTTTTCCAATAATGACTAAATTTCCAATATTGTCAGCTACAAAAAACAAATCATATTCCAAAGTCATTGCATTCACCTCAATCAAACCAATCATAACCCACAGACTGCAAATGATCCTTATCAATCCAGATATTTTTTTCCCTATTTGGCAGCAGCACATACCAAACTTTTTTCTGCCTAGCCATAGATAGCAAGTCGTGGCATATTTGATGTTTTGTGACTATTAGCAAGTTGGAAATATTAAAAAATTTGTTTTCATTATAAAAACATGGAAATTGCACAATAATGTAAACCCTGTTTCCTCCTTCCCCCCTGTAATTTTGAAGGTTGTAATCGTCCTCGGTGTGAATTACTGTGGTTAAGATATTTAGGATCTATTTGATTGACAATTCTACCCACAATGTTCCAGGTTGCTGTAGAGTCAAAACCAGTTATTTGTAGGCTATTGAATCCTTGTGACGATTGTATTAACCAAAATATTTGTTCACTTCATGATTCCTTTCACACACGAAATATCCCAGCTCAGTGTGTATTAATCCTTTTATGTGAATTTTGTGAAATGTGAATGATTGCCAAACAAGGGACAGGCCTATTTCTTGGAAATTGAGACAAATTGGCCAAAGTACACCGGGAAGGTGAAATCAGAGTGAATGTATTTTTTCTAAATGTAGTTTTGATAAATCTACAAATATTGTGGCTTTCGTGGTTGGTTAGTAGGGGACATAATGGCATGAAAAAAAATTGACATAATGAAAAGGACCCGTACTGAAATCACTTCCAAACATTTGAAAACATTTTGGATGTTTACTTCCTGTAAAAAAAAAGTAAAACATGAAGACAGTTTCCCAGGGGGGATGGTGGCAGTTTTGTGGCAATTTCTGGAACATGGATCCAACTTGAAAAGCATAGTTTGTCATCAGCTCACAGACCTTGCTATTGTATGTGCCTAATCCCTGCTGAATCCAACTTTCATTCCTTGCCAGATCATATCTTACTACAAGCCTGAAGTACAATGCCGCTTGAATCACGGTCTGAATGCTTTTTGAATTGGTCGTCAAACATGCAAGATACACTGTAATTCCTGTCAGGGATGTGCAACTTGCTTTTTTGTTTCAAAATTGGCCACAACACTGCACCCTTCCCCGCCTGGAACTCTTCCGTGTTTTTTTCTGTTTTTACATGCATGTAAACTCCCAATTATTTTCAATCTTGTGGAAGTGATTCAGTAAGGGTCCTTTTCATATGGTCAATTTTTTTTCATCCCATTATGTCCCTTTAACACTTCCTTGGCCCCAAGGGCAGCCATTTTAAAAAATTGGGTGATTTTTTGGGTGATTTTATAATAGCTTGCTGCGCTGTTGTCTAAGGGATAATAATTTCTCCACATTGTTTGATGTTTTTTTGTGAGTGGGAATAATTTTGCTCAAATATAATTATGATATTATCACTAATACAATTTGTATTTGAATAAAAAATGTGCAAGTAAAAACAAAAAAAATGCGTAAGTGGCGTCGGATTTTCAATTTTCAGGGTCCAATTTTCTTTCTGTCATTTTTCCCCTTGAAATAAAAGCACTATCACTAAACTGGGGATTTTTTTGTATTGTGTGTATATTTATTATGTCTATTCAAAGGAGTCATGATGTATTGGACTTTACTTTGAATTTTTTTTGACTCGGTAACGGTATGACCATTCAACACAATCTGATAAAAAAATAAAAAAGGCTTAGTAAAAGAAAAACCTAACCTTTTTCCATGCAGTTGTTGACCCAGTACTGTCATGATGTACTGAGCATGGGTCTGCACGTGGCAGTGTATGGAAATGCTAGTGACGTTGGTTTTTGTATGTACTAGCAATGAGCAACCGACATTGATGATGGGTGTAATCCCGCACTTCCAAGTTCAACAAGGCCATACAATTAAAAATTCACTGTAACCTCCAATTTGTTGCGCTTGCCCACAACTATAATAAAATCCGCTTCGGCAAGCTCGGCCACGTCAGTTGCATGCGATCCACTCATGACCATACACGATCAAGATCAATGAACAAACTCGCACTGACTGAGCCGAGTCTGAGAGAACTCGGTGAACGGCGAATATTCATCACTACGAACGTCTAGTCCTGGCCCTACGGGGCATCTTTTTATATCCCACAGCGATTTTGGTTCAAATGCTAATCACTGCCTCTAAAATCTCCTTCGGCGTCACTTGAATGGTCTGAAACTAAGGACGATTATTTCCTTCATTTTTGCGCTTTGGCGACACGACGCCCCATTTTATTACATCAGACTCAGCATGGCTGATTGTTCAGCCGTACAGTGGTTCTATTCTATGTTTAAGCATTTTTTCGCCAAAATAAGGCGCAATCACTTGTTTGAACTTGCTACATTGCCCATCTTTGCCACTGATTTTCAAGGAAAACTTAGCATATCACAAGGTGATTTAGGGGGGGGGTTGGACATCAAAAAAATTCCTAAAAAATACTTAAAAAAAACCAAAAAAACCGCAACATTATGGCTTCAAGACCGATGAAACGGCAGTTTTTATTGGAGGTTGTAAATTGACCTTGACCGAAGTGAACGCCAGGATTTAAGTACGTATTTTCCAATTGGCGTTGGACGTAACGGCAGCTAATATTACTTTATGACGTCATATTTTGTTTTGTCGACATCTCGAATCACTTGGCCCAGTACGTGTTAAGTAATTCAGATGTTGACCAGTATAATCTCCATGGTTTGCCAAAATGACAAACACTGGGAATTTTGACACTTTTTTGCAACCTTCGCATAAGAGG
Organism: Ophioderma brevispina; assembly: GCA_023653785.1. Classification (NCBI taxonomy): domain Eukaryota; kingdom Metazoa; phylum Echinodermata; class Ophiuroidea; order Amphilepidida; family Ophiodermatidae; genus Ophioderma; species Ophioderma brevispina. The sequence goes on along the minus strand of JAMKCH010084875.1, from coordinate 751 downwards.
GGAAACAGACCTTTACGCACACCTGTTATTTTGCAAAACAGAATTCTTCCCAATTTTATTTTAAGTGTGTGAGTGTTTATTTTGTAAAATCTAATGAGGATATGTAATTATGTACATAATATTTTTCGGTCGAATGTCATTTCCACATCCATTTGTGAATTAGTTGGATGAAAATACACCCCACAAAAGGTGTATTTGCCTCTCAGAAGTGAGAGGCGGATACACTAACGATCGATACCTACCCTCCGCGACCTTTACTTTGCACAAAAAATTGTCTCATTTGGGCCCGACCAGAAACCTCTATACACATTTAAAAATTTCGATACCGCGAAAAATAGTCCGCCGATAGCGCGCACTACCTTTCGGGCAACTCACCGCCCATGCGCGGTGACTCGTCCTTATCCCAAATTGTTTATCCAAAGTGTGTACAAAACAACCTTCCCGATACTTATGGGGGTGGAAAAAAACATTGTGGGAGGGTCGTTCGTAAGGTCGCGGAGGGTAGCGAGCGATGCTAGTGTATCCCCTCTCAATCTGAGAGGGATAATACACTGCGCTCTCGTAGCTACCCTCCGCGACCTTACTTTGAAACAGTATCCCACTGGTAGTCCCAGGCGGTGGAAGGTGGTACGGGGAGGTAGTCACCAGCACTAGCATGTCCCCGTCTAGAAACCGAGAGACTCACCTAGAGATCGATTGCGCTCACTTCTACTGGCACACAGTGATGCAGGAGCAAAATCCCCTCTCCGCA
>JAMKCH010084874.1:0-43898 GCA_023653785.1 Ophioderma brevispina | reverse complement strand
TTTGACTAAAACAACAAAAAACAGAGCACATACTTTATTTCAAATGTTTCTAAAACAAACCTCTTTTCACCTTGTCAGGGGGTGGGTGGGGTGGAGGGGCAGATTTGGGTCCTTCCCATAGACACTGTACAAACATTCAGTACATTTTTTTTGGGGGGGGGGCAAGGGTGGGAGAAAAGGTTCTGAGTGGGGGGAGGGGGCAAGACCCACTGGTTATGCCACTGCACACTTTTATGGCATGTTGAAAGAAAACAAAATTCTGAAGGCCCGCTTGCTACAACCCATGAATCTTTTTACTACTACACAGGTGATTTAAGGTGCTTATACAAAAAACCGGATTATCAGAATATTTAACGATAGACGCAGGAAAGATTTAAGAGTCAAACAAATAAGTTCTGAGCTGAGATTTGAAGGCCAGTGATGATGATGCATGACAAATGTGGTATGGAAGCCTATTCCAAAATGTTGGACCAGCAGCAGAGAAATTCTAGCATCTGCAGCAGTTTGAATATATGGAGTGCATATGAGTCTCAACTTGCATAAGAACTTGCATAAGAAGCCTGATGTAGATGCCATCCATAGCTCTTCGGCATGTCCAGGTCGCAGATCCATATAACAGGAGACTCTCTACACAGGCTCTAAAGAATTTCAGCGTGGTTGAATGGGAGATACCAATTGCCATAATTGGTGTAGTTTATTTCAGGCATTCCAAGCATGTCCTTTTCGTGACTAATCTTTCTGCTGTCGGCAACATAGGATCCTAGATACTGAAGTCCTTGACCTCTTTGAGTTGGCTACCATCTTTAGTGCGTGCCAGGTTGATGATCATCCTCCTCATTGACGGTCATATATTCCATCTTCTTGGCATTAGAATGTTAGGCCGACTTGTCTGCCGGCAGTCTCGAGTGCTGTTAGTAAATCTTGTGCACCACATATCAGATCAGCTGTTAGAGCTTATGCGAGTTCAAAACATATCCTGGCGTGGCACCAGGACCAAAGCACAGATATATGGAGATCCCTCCAATTTCATCTTCTGTTTGCCAACGCCGAACACGATTTGCTGGTCACTGTCATCCCGTGCGATTGATCAAGTAGTCTCAAACGTCACATGTTGGAAGTTACCATGCCAAACACAACAGGTGGTGTCACCCCTTTAACTACATTGATGTGATTGCTCAAGACATCTAGCAGGATCATCTGAATCCCCAACTTAATGACATACAGGGACATTTGGCGCTACATGGCTGACACATCTCGGCTCGGCCATGTAGATAGATATGAGTCGCAAATCTTGCGAAGATCTGAGTCCAGGGCATGTAGAACATATTGAATGATGAGTTCAGTAATATATTTAGGAACACTTCAGGCAAAACAACATACAGTATTACCTAAGACTTTTATTGTCACCAATAAAACTGGTAAAAAAATGTTTTTTTTTTCATACTAACCTGCACAAAAAATAAATTGTATAAACAGGGACAGGGTTGTTGGTTTATTTTATTAATTGGGCAATGCTGTGCACTTCTTAGCTCAGAAATAAGTTTCTTACAAGTTTTCTTTTCCTAGACTTGGTGTCAACAACCACTGCTCTTCGTTTCCTCCATGTAATGCTGATGAACAATGACGTTAGATTGATCTCCACTTGGCTCAGAATATAAAACACTACTCCCCAGAGATAACCACCTAGAAGGAATATGATGAGAAGAAACACCATGTATCAATTAGTAAGAATATTACCATATGTGTTAAGCTTCCACAAACCAGGGAACTAGTTGGCAAACACATTCAAGTAAAGTAAACTCCTAGCCTATGGCCTACCAAAGTAAGTACTAGTTTAAATAGTTTCTTAAAAAATCAATTTGTATGATTTGATTAAACCACTTCCATCCTTAGGCTAGCACTAAATAGTAGAAATTAATCAAGTGTTTTATCCATGTGCAAAAATACTAGCACTTACACCAATTACAAAGAAAAATGTCGCGCACAATCACGGCAGAGTAATGAGACTTGGTCATTTGTTGTGTATTCCTAAGTGTTCACACATCCTTAATTGATTTCTGATCACCTTTTTTGTGGGTAGGCATGTAGAAAGAGGTAACATGTGTAAATAATAATAAGAATAATCAACATTTTTAAAGCGCATAAGACAGCGGTTTCAATGCGCTGTACAATATACAAGATCAAACACATATACATGATATCCAAAGTTAAACAGATTACCTGTACTTAATAGTACATTTTAAAAAAAGGAAAAGCCCTGAACCAGTCAGGCCGTTCCTCCATACACACCTCGTGGTCAGTATTAATATCACTATAATATTAACACAAACCCACCTGTCAATATACAACAGTGTAAGGTAAACTACTTCCAAACAACTTATCAAGCAAGTAAAGAAACACAACCTGCGGAAAGTTTAATGTGTATAGCTGAATTAAACAAGTGATCTTGAGGCGTGACTTGAAACTGAGCATTGGTGGACGAGTTCTTAAGAAATGCGGAGTGAATTCCACAACTTGGGTGAAATAACTGAGAAACTCCTTCCATACGTTGCCCGTCTTGCAAGAATGTTCACAGAGCAAATTGCCGTAAGAGACTCTTGAGTTCGAGATGGATTATACGTGCAATGAATCGCTAGTAGGCAGAAGCTTCACCGATGATATTTTGAAAGTCACATGAAATTTTAAGACATCCTTTCTCTACTCGGAATCCAGTGGAGGGTTGACACCAGACAGGCGTGATATGTTCCGATTTCCTGGTAGCGTAACAACACTGGAAGCCAGATTTTGGGACACGCTGCAGCTGACAGTTCTTTATCAGGATACACAAGGGTGCTGTTTGCCAATGTCCAACCTAGACTGATGAGGCGTGGACTATTTTTCTGTATTGTCAAATCTGCGGAATAGCGACGCATTTTGCCAATCCTGTGAATAGCGTACGAAGTGGCGACGCAGACGTCATTGACCATGGGTGATCATGATCAAAGCATGTTCGTCAAACACCACACATAAGTCGCGGACTTCTGGAGAGGAAGTTATATTGTCTCATTCCCAATAGTAAGAAATATCAGAAATCTTGGAGAGTAACGGATTTAACAGTAGCAGTTTCTTATGTTTACCATCATTCCAGCATTAACTTGTTTGAGTCAGCCAAACGCAATATATAGAATGTGTACAATTACGTTTTCTGAAGTTAATCGAAACAAAGCGCATTTACCCACTGCAAAAGAAATGTTGTCTTTCCCGCTTCCAAAGTTTCCCCCTCTGATGCTAATTTCGCTTATTGTGTGGCGTACTTTCATGTTTTGGGGCTTTGAGGCTCAGCCCAAGTCAGCGGTCGCGGGGGTTCTTGTTCTTAGAAGCCATTTTGTAAGGCACCCTCACAATGCTTTTCGAATATCGTAGGAGTCGGATGGATTCAGGCTCTGACAAAAATATTTTTTGCGTGACAGAATCTTGGAAAAAACGGCTACAAATTTTGAAAAATGAATAGTATTCCTTGACAAGGTGAATATTAATCGTCTTTTCTGTGAAATTTGGATCAATATTCGGGGGACCAATGCCTGGACATCGTTTTAGATGCGGAAGAGGTAGGAAGAGATCGGGCAAACAGAGGCGATTTAGTGGATGTTGCTTGTACATTGAACGTGAAACAAGGATCGCAAGCTAGAGCGGGTAGGGAATTAAAGCGAGAGGAAATAAACGAGGAAAATGATTCCGGGTTCGGTTAGCGTCAGGTTCAGGAGTGAAGATCCAGGCTAATCAACGCACTCGGAATAACAATGATACCTCTCAAAATGGCCGTTCTATCCAAGGAAATACGTCCGTGAATGAATCAAGCAACTTCGGGCGAAATCAGAGCGTGCAACAACAACAACAAAAACAACAAAACATCTCAACGTCAAAACCAAGCACAAAGTCTTCTACCGACAGTTTGCGTCAGGGTTCAGTCATCCCCGGCCCAGCAGGAAACACTCAACAAGCAAATCAGTAGTAAATAGGCACTTCATCCTTGTGAATAACGGGCCAAGATGGTGGTGTGAGTGTTAACCAGCCAATCACAAAAACAAAACATCGACTCGGTGGGGTGGTGGTGGGTGATACGAGACCAAAGCAATCAACTTCGGGCATGGGCCGCTAAGTCAACTATTCACAAGGCTAATCAACATCAACAGAACATTCTGTTGGCGGGGAGTGTGAACTATTCAAGCTTTGAGTGGTGGTGTGTGGGGTTGTGTCGCAGTCAGGCAGGTGCAGCCGCAGCCAGCTCAAGCATCCAGCTTATTGCAAGGAGCTACTGGTGAGCCATTTTCTCAACATAGATTTTGTATACTAATACAAGGTTTCAGTATTAGGTCAGCAATCAATTAAACCCCATAGCATTAACATAAAAATTCAGGGTCTTCTTTCCAAACAAATTCCAAAATCCAGGGTTTGTGGATTCTTGTCAACAAATTCAATGTCATCAATTTGCAGGTCCACTTCAGAGGGTTTATACAGTATCAATAAAGGGTAAACATTGTGTCTATTGATTTTGGTTTATTGCTTGATGGACTGATGTCAGTAGGGGTGATTGATTTCTAGTACAATGAAATTATCGTTGATGATGAAAGGGTCTGTATTTGTTGGCAAACCAAAATAGCCGACAGAAGCAGATTACAACAATTCAATTAATTAGACCTCGCCTTTCTGGTTTTGGCTTCAGTATATTGAGAGTTGCTTCCCCACGTTGTTCAAGAAATTTGAAGTATGCGCATGTTATTCGCACGGCTGCTTAACGCTTTGGGGCGGTGGGGATGCGAGGTCTTATGATCTACACTTAGAAGGAGACAGCAGCAGCAACATCCCCCTGAAAGGTCGTGGGCCCTACTTGATGGTGAATTATGGGCCAGTATGTGGCATCACCAGTTCACAGAGGATTTGGTTCAAGGTATGGTCAGTTTGGGGGACACCAGTCAAAATTCGTATGGGGTTTCGGGGCCAGGGCAGGTCAAATCAAAGAAGAGCGGTCGTGGTGGGTAGCTTCAAGCCAGTCAGCCCCCCTTTGGAAAAACGCTGTTAACAAAGGTGGTGCTTTGACTTCAACAAGTCAGGATGCTAACAAGGTGCACAGTGTGGGTTCAAGCATAAATGTGCCAAGTGTGAAAATACAGGACATGGTGCACAAAACTGTAAGAAAGGAGAGATAAGCCAGAGTAAATGCATGGGTGTTAATTGCTTAAGGGGGTCTTTGTGCCTTTGTTCTAAATACGCATCACCGATTATCTTGGTTCACTTTTACCTCTTTTAGATAGGTTTACCTAATAAATCTGCGCAGGTCTGCTGAGTGATGGTTTTTAACCACGGGTTTAAATTGGGGGTATTAGGTGAAGTTTGGCTAGGGACTCCCATAATTTGAAGTCGGTCCCCGTGAAATTGCACCGATAAAGCCTTGAAAAAAAATTAGGAAAAAGAAATTAGTCTGGGCAGGATGCAGGCCCCTTGAGTTGGACCTTATTCAAACCCTATTGGGTCACCGGTTGGTCTTGTTCCAAAGTCTGGTCCCGGGTAAATTCAGGCTCCTTCAGCATCTTTCTTTCCCAGAAGGGGGGGTCCATTAATGATGGTCTTGATAAAGTCTATGTGTTCGGTACATTATTCAAACTTTGACGAGGCGGTATCTTGGTTAATAGGGGGTAGGGTGGTAGGTAAGGGGCTGCCTCATGGCCTTAAGGCGGACATAGATACGGCCTTTGATGTTACCTGTTCATCCTAGGATTTTCACTTGTTAGGCATTTAATGTTAGGGGTAAATTTTTTTGTTGAAAAGGCCCCCATGGGGGCTTCTTGCTCGGCCGGCTAATCGTGAGCCTTCATCATTTGACTTTCATAGAATGGCAGTCAAAGATTGCAGCAAAAACAATGGACAGGGTCGTCCCACTATATGGGATGCTTGTCTAATTGTAGGAAATGCAAATGAGTCTAGTGTTCATTCATGGCAGTCGCCCTTGTTGTATTTTTTAAGCAGGTCTGTAGTGATTAGGAGTTCCGTTAGCTCCAGAAAAGGGGACAGTGGGGCCCAACTTTTCAAAAAAAAAATCACCTTTTTTTTTAGGTCTGAAATGATTCAGAGCGCCAAGTTATTTCAATACCATTAAGTACAAAATGAACTCGATATTGCAAGGTCCAAGACGGCAAGCAATCATCGCATCTTCTTTTGAAATGTATTCAGTGCAATATTGGTCATTATAAAGTTGGCGAAAGCTGTTTCGTCAGGCAGTAGCCTTTATTAGGCGTTTGATTGACCTTACGTGTGGAGTCAAAAAACCTTGGCATAAGATTAAAATTTCAGCTGGAGTTAAAGTGGATTGCAGATGGTGGATGATTTTTCTAAGGAATTTCAATGGCATTTCAATTATTCCAGAGCGTACTGGTTTGGAGGGACGATCTACAGTTTTTTACAGAAAGCCAGTGGTTTTGTTTTGGTGGGGATTTCAGGGGCCAATGGTTTCAAGGAAAAATGGCCAGCATGCATTGTGGAAAAAAAATTTTCAATTGCTTGGAGGGATTCTTTCCAAATTGTGGTTTCTATTGTTTTGTGGGGAACTCTGATAGTAGGGAAAAGCGTGTTATTCTGCATTCGGACAATGAGAGTGTTGTGTCCATTATCAATAGGCAAACTTCAAGGTGTCCAAAGATAATGAAGTTATTGCATTTTTTTAGCTGTTGCAAATGCCTAAAAATAATGTGTCAATTTGTGCATCACTATTGCGGGGAAGGACAATAATATGCAGATGCCCTTTCCCGCTTTCAGATGAGGTTTCAGAGATGCAGTTTCCAGAAGCGCAAAGGAGGGGATTACCAGTTGCCGCATTCCCTCTGAAACCTTTGAATTAGCAGAAGCACGTAGATGCTAGAGCGTCATTGGCTGAATGATGAAAGTAGTGAAATCTTATTGCAGGGCAGAGTAGAAAATTTTAGTAATTTCAGAAATTCATGGGATTTAGGTTCACAATGGCCCGGTTTAATCATCTGAGATGCTGCCTTTATTTCTTTGTACTCCAATGAATGGTGGGCCCATCATCAATTTCTTCGTGCATTTCAGCATTGCATTCGTCCATAAGATTAACCACCTCCTATGTACACAAAGGCAGCATTTTATAATACCTGCACCTGTTTTGATGAAGATCTCGATCAATTGAGCACTGTAAGTGTTAACGGTGGATAGATCCAACGCAATCTTTATTGTCACCAAAATTGAAAAGGGTTGGAGGCCGCTTGGGGAGCTCATTCGGATAGTAGGCGTCCAATAAACCTTTTCAGTGTGAAACGGGTTGATGGAAATTCTGCCACAGATTTGTAATTTCATATGAAAGCCATTCATTATTTGTGCCGCCTTTTCTTTGGCCTTTTTTGCATTTTTGAGTGTTAGTGAGTTTGCTTGTCACAGTAGGACTAGTGATGCATTAGTCTTATCTCTGGTGACAGTTTCAATGGCCTGATAAATCCTTACATGTATGTAGTCATTAGGTTTGCAAAAGACTGACAATGTGCCAGATCATCAACATGAGTAATTGAAAAAGCTTCTGATTATTTGTTGTGTCCTGTACAGCAATGTTCCAATTATTGGTTGTAAGGCCACCAGTGGTGGGACACATGTTTGCCCATTTTGATGGAAGGCCACTGACAAGTTTTTCAATCGTGGCCACACATTTTGAAAGTATAGGGATTTTTTAAAACTTTAGGGCTCCCATCTGATGATTTTTCCTCCCACAGCTTCTGGATTGGGGCAAGCTACTTCTGCAGTTTTGTGTGGGGTGTCTGAAAATGATATTAAAAAAATGGGGAGGAGATGGGGTTCGTTGTTCATCTGCAGTTAAGCGTTACATAGGCCATCAATTAGCTTCGTCATTTAAAGTTATTTGATAACTCAGATGTGGTGTGTTCAATTGCTGTTTTAAGTTAATTTCTCTCCAGTTGTGCTTTCAGTGCCCATTTATGTTTTCTTCACAGGTACTACGTGGAATGTTGCGCTGCGATACGCATGTTCATAATGTCCATGTAATCATTTTTACAGGAGTTCCATCGCTTCATATGCATTACAACAAGACCATGTTCCTTACAGGTAGTTACTTGAAAGCCAGTGCTAGAGAAAGGTTTTTTCGCATTCATATACATGTTTTGTTTATTTGTTATGTTACATATTTTATTGTTCAGAACTTTGGTTGCTGCTTTGTCTTTTTGGTTCTTTCAGGGCCAATGAAGAACCTGGATATAATGGCGACAGCATTGTTGTTGCAGCATGGGGAAATATAGTGGAGCGCAATCAGAGGTGCTGGAAGTGTGCTTTTGGAAGGGTATCACTTGGTCGTAAGAATTGCAGGGTTAGGAAAATAGAGTTTAGTCAGTATTGCACAGTTTTCAATATCCAAAATTCAATTGTCTCTCCATTTGTCGAGAAAAAAACTTGTATATTTTTGTTACACACTTGGGGATATCAGGCAGATTGTATGAAAATTTGCATGCTATTAGGAATATTGTACCGGATACAAGAATCATTGGGTCTGATATTTTGCCTCGTCAGTTCTACAGGGTGTGATAACATAGTAAGGGTGCGGGTAAGAGGTGCACGATTGGATATTAATAATTATGCTATCAGGTGTGTAGGCGATGCAAAATGCCAATTGTTAATCAAGAATTCCCTATATTCAATCGGCGATAACTCGTATTTTGCAGGGATGGTCTCCACTTGAGTCCCACAGGGCTCGAATCTTTCAGGGAGCACATGGGAGATCCCTTACTTTTGCAATCAGCACATCAGCCTTCGCTATCCGCCAACAGAATCGTTTGCTGCTTCATTGGGGGGGGGGTGGGGGGGTGTTAGCAAGATCCTCAGGATACTTGGTTGGCGGATGTTGTCTCAAATTAACAGCATAAAAGCAAAATTCAGATTTCTCTCCCTATTATGAGGTTGTCATGTGTGTTACAGAGAAGCAGTGTTAGACCCCAGTTTAGATGGACTTTTCCATCGCGGCTCAATTTTTAATAATAATAATATCTACCTTTGAGTAGCAGGAGGTTTGTTCTTAGATGGAATGATCCAAAACTTATTGAATTTAATAAATAGTAACAATTTCTCTATCCTGCATGTAGCATATATTTACAGTTTTGGAAGCTTCAGGCTGTCAAAATTTGGGTTCAACATTTGATAAATAGTATTGGAATCATATTTATTCAAACCACCATGAATATTAAGACAGAATTGGTGTGAATTTAAGTACAGTGCATTAGTTTTGGTTGAAAAATATTCTATGTGAAAGATGGCTAGACACAAGTTTTGTCGCTAATTTGTTTTAATGGTAATTGCTATGAGGCCCTGGGAATTTGGCTTTACAAATAAGTTATTTGAAAAGACAGGGTTAGATCAAGTTTGTATCAACAAATGATGTGTAGTGGCTGCTTGCACTTTGCTTCTACCAGATAATTATTTGAGGGGACGTGACAAGTTAAAAATTTTAACAAGCTCAATTTTGGTCAGGATAATTGTTTATCAACAAACAAAATTTGCTAATGTTATTTGGCTGAACTTGGACTCTACTGTATATTATTTATGGGAACATGACTAGTTAAAAAATTTTACACAGCTCATTTTGGTTCAAGTTGTGTGAAATTTATTTGAACTGCACTGAAATTTCATTTGTGATTACATTGTTGGACTAGTTGGGTACCAAAGGTCAGTTTAATTAAATATTCTACGAAGTCCAGAAAAGCACTATTGCATCGGTTGTTGAGGTGCATTTTCTTTGTCTAAAGGGTAATATGGAATGGTTGCTACGGCTGTTATTGTCTCAAAATGGAATATGAAGCCCACATATACTTGGACTTATTAATCAAAAAAATGTTATTTCTTTTTTTAGATATTGTGTTGAATTAAAAAACACAAAAAACATGATTTCAAATATTTTTGCAAAAGTTAGTGCCCTATGCGAAGCCCACCCCCTATATGTAATGGAATATCCCAATTTGATTACATCGATCGGTGCTGTTTTTCTCTAGTGTGAAGATGAAAACATGACATCAAAAGAGTGACTTTGCAGCTAATTTTGGAGGATTAAGGTACAAACATGTTTGTAAAAAATAATGACCTTGTGTGAACGGGGTTCACTCAGGATTTTCATGAGTAAATGCTTGGCCCCGAGGGCAGGCCGGAGGGGGTCGCTTCGCGACACCTGGCCAGAATTGTTTCCTTACCTTTTTGCCAATTATTATATATCTCCTCTCTTCCTTATTAAATTTATCATGTAACATCCTGAATAAACTCAAATAATTTACTCCCTCCCCAAGATGGTCCTCCATTCTCTAGTTTATTTACCTCAGGGAATCCAGCCGCACAAGAGTGCAAATATGGGCCAGGGAAGCTGGTGTGAAGTTATGGTAAGTCTGCCACCATAGACTCAACTGGCCTGCTATATAAGACTGCCAAGAAGGACATGCCCATAATCTCCTGTAACACATCAGCCATTAAAGCAAGGCCCGTTCCATACCACTCCTGTATGATGGCAAAATGTTGAAAGATTATGAATTAATGATACTCATTACCCTGATAAAAAAACTACTTGCTGGTACTCCATTAGTGCATTTGTCCAAGGCTAAGCGACTGTGAGATGATGAAACCAAACGACGTTGGATATGCAGATTTTCCTGATGAAAAAGCAGTAACCAGAATCAAGGTACCTAATGAGCATACGCAATTCATGATTATAGTTTGGGCACCCCATATTTGGTTTGCATGACACGTCGTATTTGGGAAAGCTCTATGCACATTTATGAAGCATGCAAGTATTATATGTTCATTACATTTAGCGAGTGAAAAAACAACAACTGATGCCACAATCGTCATGCTGTCATTCTGAAGCAAAATTAACAGGGGTCTCGGGCCATTGTTTTTGGTGCAATTATAGGCATGAGAGGCATGTTCTTCCATTGATGGTTTTCGTATAATTATTGTGGAAAAATCAGCCAATGAGACGATGGAACATTGTGGGGAAATGCAACACCGATAATATATAATGCACGACACAAATTTTTACTTGCACAACTAACCAAGAAGCAAGAGTGCTTGTGCAACAACCAACACCACACGCGGGAGTGTTTAGAGAAATTGGTTAGGCTGCGCTATACAATAATACCACCCTACTCGTCTTTACCAGAGGGGGTCATCTATGTCAATTCAACAAAAGCGGTACACCGTCACACTCATGAGATTGTCTTTTTTGGCATATTGAAAGATATTCTGAGAAAAAGCTAAAATACTGAAAAACTTGAGACGCTGTACCTCGTTTCGTGTCCGGGGCTACAGCAATTTTAAATTGGGGTGGGGTCACCTCACAAAATTGTACCAGTGTGAAATTCAGTATTCAGAGGGCCATAAGTAAAGAACAACACCCCTCGGATCCTTCAAACTTGGCACAAACAGGCTAGACAGAGGCTCTCAAAAGCAAACAGAACTGGTTACATGCATTGTTAGAGAGTTCTGTTTGCCTTGCAAAGAAGAACCAATTAGGTTTCAGCACCACAATGCAATCCATAGTAGGATATAACACAACTGAATGCACACAACGGTGTCCCACCGGAACGATGTTTACATTTGAAAACTGCCTGACACCCTATTGTCTGTTTTCTGGTCCTTTCAATTTAACCAAAGCGGTCACATGTTATTTCCGCATCGCTTACTTTGATCAGTAATAGAGGACGGTACAACGCAAAGTGCATTGTCAAAATTGCAAAACCAGATGGGTAGTCTGTGGGCTGAAAGTTTTGGGTCCTAGGCAATATTCCTTGCCAGGTGAAAATGCTCCTTACCCATGATACTTAGCGCAAGTGGTCTCAATTATAATTGGCCGAAGGGGCAGAGAATCCTGACACTTTTTCCAAAGTTCCCAACTTGAGGGCTCAAATACAAACCTGAACCTGAATTCCCTTATATTTTAGACACTATTGAGGGCCAAAAATCAAGAGTTGGCGGGCCAGATTTGGTCCCGCATGCCGCCAATGGCGAAACCCCTGACTTAGCGGCTCGTTTCCAAATCATGCGCCTCAAAAGCACACTAACACCAACGACTTAGCCTATAACAAAACACTCACAGTAACACACCAAAATATCACGTATTGTACTTGCAAATGCGCAAAAAAGCCAACTTGCGCATGCCCTCCATGGTACAACTGCACCTGAAAGGACTGGTATCCCGTCTATATAACTCCTTGATGAATTGCACATAACTATGACCTGAGGTAGAAGTGCCCATCTCTGGTTCCTTTGCTCAAATTCAATGCACATTGTTTTAGAAACAAAGGAATGGAAATGTGCTCTGTACTTAATACGACCATGGTCCATAACAAGGTCACAAAACTTAAAGCACACATTAATGAAAACTTCAATGAAATCAGAATTCTCAGATTTACATTTGGTATATTTGTTCGTCCATTTATGAAGTTATGAATTGAGCTCTTTTTGATTTCAAGCTTGAAGCTTTTGCTAATTTGCAAAACCTCCCCCTTCCACCACCAATCACATGTTGCGTATTGTTAGGCTCCAGGAGAAACACAATTTCCGTTTCAATTTTGTACCAGGGGAAAGGGGGTGATGTTACTTAGCGGTAAGAAAAGTAATGTCAACAATGACGACCAAAATGGTAGGCTGTTAACCCCCTGGGAACTACCTGCTTATCGCTTGGAATCTAAGCACTATTTGATTGTCATTTGGCAGTAAATAAACATTTAATGAGCAAATCAGAGAATATTGTAAGATGTTGGTATGGTTACAAAGAGATATAGAAGCTCTAATGTTGAATGGTTACTCAGAGGGCTATCTATGGTGTGTCCTGTAATGAGCCCATCAGCAGATTGTCTATGATAAGGCGTTAGTTGTTTAAGAATACCTTCGAGACAAGAAGCACCAAGAGAAAACAACAGTTAGCCAGTGCTAGTACCATCGCATTCTGTGCCGGCGAGCTCTCCAATGATAGCTGCAGCCTCCTGACTGGCTCAGCCTCACTGTTAGCCTGTAGCAAGGCTATATCAGCTTCTAGAAGATTCGAACAATGGTAAAACAATAATGGGAGGAGACTTTACCTCAATCTTCATTGACTGCGTATTTAAAGGGAAATAACCCAAGGATAGATGCAGCGGCCTCTGGTCTGCTCAGCCTCCACTGGTAGACTGTAGCAAGGCTATATTCAGCTTCCTAGAAGAACGAACAAGTAACAACAATTAAGGTGATGATTTACCACATCTTCATGACTGCCTATTTAAATGGGAAATAACCAATGATTAGCTGCAGCTGCCTCTGGCTGCTCAGCCTCAAGGTAGACTGTAGCAAGGCTATATCACGCTTCTAGAAGAAGAACAAGTAAACGATTAATGGGAGACTACCTACATCTTTCATGACAGGAGTGTTATTTAAAGGGAAATAACCAATGATGGTGCTGCCTCCCCGGCTGTCGGTCGTCACTGGTAGCCTGCAGTAGGGCTATATCCGCTTTCCTAGAAGAACGAAAAAGGTAAAAAATCATTGAGACTTTACCTAATTTTCATGACAGAGTGTATTTAAAGGAAATAACCAATGATGGCTGCAGCTGCTACTACTGTCAGCCTCACTGGTAGACTGTAGCAAGGCTATATCATCTTCCTAGAAGAACGAACAAGTAAACAATAATGGAGACTTACCCTACATCTTTCATGACTGCATATTTAAGGAATAAACCAATGATAGCTGCAGCTGCTCATGGCTGCTCATCCTCACTGTAAGACTGTCGCAAGGGCTATATCATCTTCCTAGAAGACGAACAAGTAAACAATTAATGGACATACACTACAACAGCTTTCATGACAGAGTGTATTTAAAGGGCAATAACCAATGATGCTGCTGCCTCCCCCTGCTGCTCGTCTCACTGGTATCCTGCAGTAGGGCTATATCAGCTTCCTAGAAGAACGAACAAGTAAACGATTCATTGAGACTTTACCTCAATCTTTCTGAACGAGTGTATTTAAAGGACTAACCATGATGGCTGCAGCGTGCCATACTGACGCTCATCCTCACTGTAGACTGAAGCAAGTCTATGTTCAGCTTCCTAGAAGAATGAACATGTAACATCACAATGGAGATTTTACCTAAATCTTTCACAATACCGTAACAAGGATTTTTTTCAGGAGAGAATTTTTGGCAAATGGAGGACAGCCAACGGACAAGGACAACAATTAAAAATCTTAATAAAAATTTTCCTGTTACGGGGTACTCACCTTGGTTCACTCTGGCATAATACTTGACCTAGCAATGCTACCGCAAGATGCTGGGCTCATTCCTCGTCATTTCACTTGTCTGATACAAAGAATAACAAAAACAAGCATTTTCAACAATATAAGGATCCTTAGATTATTGCCAAGATCGGTTTAAAAAGAAGCCATAAATTGAACTAACTACTGTTTACTGAAATTTAATAAGAAATCACCCTGTTTTAGGTCAGTTAAAAAAAGTAGTAGTTTCATCAGCGTTTGCTCCTCCTTGTGCACTTTTGGAGGTGGTCCTTATTTTGTATTTGTTTAAAATTACACATACTTTTGAGTATTAATGCTTCAGTAAAACCATTTTGGTTGATAAATAATATTAATAAGTCCACAAAGCACTGTTCATAAGGTTTTCATGGTACTTTGAGTATTTTTAAGCTCAAAAACTTCAATTTATTATAGACTGGTTCCATTTCTCAAAAAAGTGCTTACTACAACATGACGAAGGCATGTTTGAGTAAAAGCAATTGACACAACTTGCTCATGGCATATTTAGCGCCCCCCCACTTTCATCGATTTTTTAGATGAAATTTTAGCTAATTCCAAATTTTCTGGTCCCCAAGCGGGACATTTGAGAGAGGGGAAATGTGCCTAAATTAGCATATAAATTCAAAAATGGCCGCCATGCTTTTTAAAATTTTTTTTTACACTCATAACTCAAGATTTAAGGCTTGTGAAATTTGAAATGCCTTCATCTTGTGTCTATACAAATTTTTCAGGTTCAAGGAATACAATTAGAACATTGAGACAGAGCTCACCAACCATTTACAATCAGCAATCAGGGAGGTTTCAAATAAAAATCAGGGACCCAGGCTTTAAAGACATTACATGTAACCTAATGGGAGCCCAGCAAAACCTTCCTGAATCAGGGAGGTTGCCAAATTGTTTGTATAATTGTAAAACAAAAAATCATTAAGTTCAGGGAGCCTCCTGAGAATAGGGAGGGTTGGCAGCATCTGCATTAGTATAGGCATTAGGTTAATTAAACACCAGTTAATATTGCATAAAAATTCAAAATGGGCTGCCATTGTGACATTTGTGCTACATAACTCACATTTTGTGTCTATAAATATGTTTTCAGGGTAAGGAATATTAAATTAGATCATTAGTTATGGTATGCGCCTGAGTTGGGGTTATACAAAATGAGGGTGGCGTTACATTTTCACAAATATTTTTAAACATTTTTTATTGTAACATAAGAAACCAAGTTAGTATTAGCTGATTTATATTTATTTAAAAGGAATTTATCTAGCTTTAAAATGGTAGAGATTCAATTTTGTGATATTTTTACTTTTTGAGTGGTCGTTAATTTGGGTCAGTCGGGGTCAGAGAGGGTGGTGCCTACAGATGAGGTGCCCTACGGATGAGGCATGTGTTTAAGTCTAGGGAGTTTTGATATTTGGGCTTTGCATTTTTTTTTTGGTTTATATCTTTGCTAACCCTTGCCATGTATTAAGATAAACAACATCTCATTTTGTTTGTTTTTATGTGGCATTCAGTTTGGACTCATACAACAGGTTAAGCTATGATGTTAAGTGAAGGTAACAAAATTAGACTGCCCAAAATTGTACTTTTTACATCAAATTTAACTTTTCCACCCTATATGACACCTGTGGACCCCTTTACTATCCACATACCAAGTTGCATATTTGTCTTTCTTACCTTTTTAGCTTTACAACAATATATAGTTTTATAGGTATCTCAAAACAAACAATTGATGACTTAACTCATTTTAGTGTGGAAAAGGGTAATATTTGGTAGCTTCAAGCATGTAACACATTTTGCTCCCAACTCATGGAGCATGACTATAGCATTAGGTCTGTTGACAGTATTTGCATAAACATTCAAAATGGTGGCATCGTAAAGTTATGCAAATTAATTGTCAATATCTGGCATTAATACCTTAACTGATATCTAGTTGTGTGTTCTCTGACATGAAAAACATATGTAGAGACACAAGATGAAGTCTTAACAAGCCTTAAATTTGAGTTATTGCACAAAAAAATGTTCAAATGGCGGCCATTTTGAATTTATGCAACTTAGGCCCCACACTTCCTAAAAATTAGGCTTTGGGGACAGGCAGATTTGGAATCAGCATAAAATTTGCATATAGAAACCACTATTTTCAATGCTTTTACTAAAAAATGCCTTCGACTAGTTTCTTTTGAAAAATGGAACCAGTCAATTACCTCTCCTGCACATTATTCCAAAAGCACACTATTGGAATGGTTAGGGTATTGCGCATTATCTGCAATAATGTTGCGCTTAGCCCCCTAATGCGTGATGCAAAGCGCACATTATTTTCAAGTGCATGTCACCACCACTAAGGCAAACACACGCGGACATTTATCAAAGCCTACAGGGCATGCGCGCTTTATGTAGATTAACCCTCGCTCTTACAAGAGGGGGTGGTACCACCCCCCTTAGTGAACTTTGTTTCCGGTTGCGCTAAAATGCAAACGCTTCGTAAAGCTTACAGGTAATCATGTCTTCATCCTTTCCGGTCAATAGCGAAAAAAAAAATGTGAAGGTCGCACCTCACCGGGGTTAGGGTATGCGACAAAAGTCGAAGGGTAGGGGGGGGGGTGGTTGCCACCCAAGAATAATTTTATGGTACCTTTTTGAAAAAAATATTATGCACAGATGGCTCTAAAAACTCTGTTTATGTAAATATTCATAATGCCCTCCATTTAGAGCTGAAAACCGCATGAAAATCCGATTATTCCTACCTTTGTAGCGCAAATTGGATTTGCCTATTTATTTTTTGCGGAAAATGCCAATTTTGCCGATTCGGGAACTTATGACGTCATTTTGACGCCATACTAGGTATGTTAGTACTTATTTTGGTAATCAATGAAAGAGAAGGGACCGTAGCTACCAACCGGTATCAATGCATAAGCATCGGTTTGGCTTATAACGAATTCTCGAGGGGGGGGTGGTACCACCCCCTCTTGGTAAACCGGTTACAAAAAAGGCTTGGTAAGACGAGGGTTAAACACGTTAAGTTTTTAACAAGAATTTGTCATTTTTGAGTTATTGTATTTTTATTTGTGTGAAAGAATAGAAACAAGTGGCGATGCCAGGGTCATGCTGAATAATGTGTCATTGGCAGAAAAAACATTTATTTGAAAATGGGTCTTGGCTTTGGCCTCAACCAATTTTCAGTTTTTGCTGCTCGGAAACATCTGGCATAAACATGAACATCTGACCATTTATTTCTTTAAATCACAATCATTTTAAAAAATCATTTTCCATAAATTAGATTAATATTGTATGCAATTTTTCACTGAAAAAAATAATAAAAAAAACCCAACTGAAAAAATTAAACCTCACTTCCTACCCACTTCCCCAAAACCTTGGAATGTGAAATGTTTTATTAACGTTAAAATAACACCACAGTATGGATAGTAAACTTACTTGTCAATGCCAAAAAAGTGGTAAGAATTTTATCTGCCATTAGCTTTCCTCACAGGTGAAGACAGAGGCTGTTTATTTGAATAAATAACACTATCAACTAGAATTTGCAATTCTCGGCTTCACGCTCACTATATTCAAAGAATATAAGCTATGGGCCGCCGCTCTCCGCTCCATAAAAAATTAACATTTTTTGTGAATGAAAAATACACACATACAAACACACGAAAACGGATAGCAAAGTGGTCCTGTCAGCCTATTGCGGTGCGCCACACAACAAGAATAATCTAGCCATCATTCAAACCAGTTTAAGTGTAGTTGCCCCGAATGTTTATCTTGCCCCTCCCAGTTTTCCCCCTGGACCAGAAGAAAATGACAGATTTGGCCTGGGCAAAAAATAAGCGATTTGGGGCCCCCCCAAATCACCAATTTTGCCCCCAAAAACAACGGATGGGCCCATTTGTGTAAGTTAAAAATTCTCCAACTTTTGGATTTCCCTAAAAACATTTCACTGTGCACCCTAATTTTCACCACTAGAAAAAAGAAGTCTGGCGCCGCCCCTGCGTGAGTGTTGCAATTACTGCTTTTTTATAAGGGGGGATACATGCAGACCGCCATCACAACCATTGTTATATAAAAATGTCTCAGACAGATTGTGAGGTAGAGACCTGAATCATCTAGGAACAAAACTATGATCATGGCTTGTTAGATTTGCATTTCCCATGAGCGATACCGACTGGCACAACAGCTATTCTGGTTAGGTTATTATTTGTCATCTCTTTCTGAAACTACTTTATACCTAAAAAAATCAGTTACACATGTCTCAATTATCTTAAAGGGGGATGCCCCAATTTAAGTATATATAAAGTTTTCCTCTGATAGAATAACCCTTACCCAAAAAACCTCATCTGTAAAGTTTTGCACCAATATTTTAACCTGTTTTGATGTGAGAGCTAAATAAGTGATTTTGTAATCCCCATAGAGTACTCTGTAAAATTAATATTCGTCGACCAAAATGGGGCACATTTTCGCTCATAAAAGACATGACTTCCTTTCTCACCAATACTGCGGCAGCATGTGCTACTTTGAAAAGTACACACCATCTGAAAACAAGAAACTTGTATTTACACGATGCTTAAAATATGTCCCCAAAGAATGTTGCGATCACTAAGAAGTGACAACTTAGACCACCCCTTAATTCAGCTCCAGACATGTGGTCGGTTTTCATGAAAACGATGCATTTCGAAGGTAAGACACATCCAAAAAAAAAAATTGTCTCAAAATTGTATGTTTTATGTTTTAAATATGTTTTATGTTTTAAACATTTAAGTGTTCAATACCTATTACGGGAAAAATAATATTGCCATCAACACTTCTTACGTTTCTGCACAGTATGCACACAAACATTTTGTACAGCAAAAGAATAGGGTTTATTACATTATCAAAATTTTAAATCAACAAAATATGTCAACTTATGACATTATCAGAGAGGTTGCTGGGAACAATTTTTATTTGTACGAAGTTAAAGTTTGAGTAGCTAATTGAACTCAAGAAATATGCTCCAATTTGTTTAGTTTATTACGTTATCCTTGAGTATTGAATTTTGCCTGAAAATTAGACTTTATAATAAACAAATATTAAGATACCTTTTATTAATTTATTCTAAAGGTACATTTAATTGACATCATATCTTTCTATGGCCAAATTATAGTTGATAATGTTAACTAAAATGCATTCAACGTATAAACGATAACGTAATAAACATTTTTGACCATTTTTCACATCTCCCATTGACTAAGATGTATCTGATTGAAAGTTTATATAATTTTTGTGGTCGGAAAATAAGTATCTATGCCACTTTTGATCAATATTTAAATAGCTTGTTTGGTTGCTGAGAAATGTGGATAACGTAATACACATCCTTAAAAAGGTCGCATTTTTTACAAAGTTCAACATTTCTTAGACTTTTTAATAGTCATTGTGAGCTGAAGAAAACACTATTACCAACTGCCGCGTTATGTTTACCTTGAAATAAGATGCACAATCAACATCTTAGTAGAAGTTTTACCAAACATAGGAAATGCTTTGGGAAGGATAACGTAATAAACAAGGTTTTCACAGACATTATGTTTGTATTTCAAAAATATAAAAATAAAGTGAGAATACAAGGAAAAACATAATTACATAACTTCTACACATGTTTCACAACAAGAAACATCGATATTCGGAAGAATTCAAGCTGCTAAGTATTTTTTAATTTTTTTTATAATTTTGATGTTGTGTTTCGGACATCAATTTTCTCCTATTTTTCGATGTTTGAAGGTAAATATCTTATAGAAAAGAAAACGGAAAGCATGGCAAACTATATATATGCCCAAATGCAGCTCAACGGCCCCTATCAAAATATTATCGTTTTGTTCCAATAAAGCATTGCTGAAAAGACTTATTAACCAAAGACACAAAATTTCTGGAAATGCACCGTTTTCATGAAAATCGACCATATAGGGTTAACATTTTTATCACAAAAATTCCAGGGTTAACATTTTAGAAATTTCAGGGTTAACATTCTCCTCACAGAAAGACACACGGATGAAGCCCATTTTGTAGTCCCCATTCCAAACTTAGTTCGGCAGGGACAAAAAAAGAAAACAAAATGAACTGCCAATAAATTCTGATATATGTAAGATGCCATCATATCACTTTGTTAAGATACTTATGAACATTCCTTTTATTGGGTGGCACCTTTTCTCACTTCAAAATCAGAATGTTCCTCTTTTTTTGGGGGGGGCAATGAGACTCACAAATTGGAACAATCCTGATTACATCAGAATAGTGGCAGGTACACAAGCATTAAAAAATACATTGGTCCTCGGACCGCTTGTGTCGCCTGCCGTCGCGGTTTGTGAATGTTGACCTTTGACTTTGATATGTGACCTTTGACCTCATAAACAAATGAGGGTTTGCATGTAAACTCTATAAACCAAGTTTGGTTCCAATTGAACTTCAACTTTTCAAATGAGGTCAATTTTACATTTTCAGCCTATTTTACAACTTGACCTCACATGACCTTTTGACCTTGGTATGTGACCTTTGACCTCGTGAATAAATGGGGTGCACCTGTGACCCAAGTTTGGTTTAAATCCATTAAAGTATGTGGATATTACAGGCAAATGTTAACCCTTTTTTACGACAACAGACAACAACAGATAACAACAACAACAGTGGACAAAGTGATCCCTATATGCCTTCCTGCCTTAAGGCAGGCGACACAAAAAATTACATGGAAATGAATCATCTTATTGATTGTTATTTTTCATTCACTGATGATGATGTCATAGGTCACATTCATGTCAAACACTCACCTGGTCATTGTCAATGAGCAACATAGCTGCCAGCAATCCCAGAATCCTCTCCTGAGAGCACTCCACGAAGGCTTTGTTGAAGGTATCAATTGAAGGAAGAGTAACTAGATTGGAAATAATAGGGTTGGGCGTATCAATAACACAAATGGGTGGTGGCAATTACAACATGCAGTAGCAAATAAGAAAATCATGCCGACAGCCAAAAATGCCTAGTAACAGCATCTACCGGGTGTCTCAAAATAAAGGAAACCCTCAAAGCACACTCTCTTTCACGAAAAGAAAAGAGTAAACCATACAAAATAATACACATCTGAAAAGTGCATTTCATTAGGTTTCCGACACTGAAAAAATCGTTCCAAAAGGAGACATCTTGACAGAGTTATGGCCGATTGAAAATTTGTAGCACTTTTTCATTTTATCCACGGATTGTTACTGTTTCAGTAGTCTTCAGGCAATACACATTCTCCAAGCTCATTCTTTTGTTTATGGTTTCTTTTGTTTTTGCGACAAAGGTCAGTTCTGATATTGAAAAGTTTAGTTTCAATTATTAGAAATTCCATTATCTTTCCTCATTCTTCTTTACTGCGCTGCTCTTCCCCCCACCCCCACCCCCACTTGGGGAATTTGGCAGCCTCAAAGACTGATGCAGGCTTGCATTCTCTTTTCCATTTCAATAATCCACTTCTAATCATTCTTGTCCGTTGGATGCTTGCAAAAGCAGTGGTTATTCTTTTGCGAAGATACCCAGGTTTGACTCCGCTAGATTTCGCCCTAGGGGAAACATTAAAGAGTGAAGTGTATGTACAGGAACCACCAGCAAACTTGCCAGAACTTCGCAATAGAATAACCGCTGCCTTTGCAAGCATCCGACAGACACGAATGATTAGAAGTCGACTATTGAAATGGTCATAGTCTTAGAGGCAGCCAAATGGGGGGGGGGCAGAGCAGAGCAGCGCAGTAAAGAAGAATGAGGAAAGATAATGGAATTTCTAATAATTTAAACTAAACTTTTCAATATCAGAACTGATCTTTGTCGCAAAAACAAAAGAAACCATAAACAAAAGAATGTGCTTGGACAGTAACAATCCGTGGATAAAATGAAAAAGTGGTACAAATTTTCAATCGGCCATAACTCGGTCAATATGTGTCCTTTGGAAAGATTTTTTCGGTGTCGGAAACCTAATGAAATGCACTTTTCAGATGTGTATTAATTTGTATGGTTTACTCTTTTCTTTTTGTGAAATAGAGGGCGCTTTGAGGGTTTCCTTTTTTGAGACACCCTGTACTTTCAAAATCAATCTCATGCAATTAGGTTTTTCTGTTATCATTCAAGAAATCCATATATAATTGCTTGATCTTAACATGCTAGATAACTGGAATGCTAACATGCAATCACAGTCACAAGAAGGGTTATAAGAACAAAATATTGGCCAACAATATGTTAAAAGCCTACTTTATGCATAGGAACTTGATACAAGCATTTTCAAGAAATAACACATTTTGAGAAATTTTGAGTGAACCTGGACTCTTTAGCCTGACTACTAACCCTATGTACAAGACTTTCGCCCTGTTGCTTGGACTCAGAGGTAGTGTAGAACCGAATCTGCTTCTGAATCCGGCCATCTCTGATCATATTGGTTTGATTGGCCGATTCCGATACCTATTCCTGGCGCTGTCATTAACCCTGAGATTTTGCAACGTGGTATTCCTGTACACTGTAAATTTGCTCTCTGAAATTTTTGATGTTACTTTTCTTTATTACTTATGCTATCTGATCACATTACAATCTACTTGAAATGCGACCATTTTTACAGAGAAACTGGAAAAACTATGTTTTCCAGATTTTCTGACTCCATGATACCCCTCCCTATGGCATTATCTCTGCAGTCGGCCGCCGACATCGATTAGCCCAGCCGGCAGCCATATTTTGATTAGAGGTGATTTCCGTGTTCCGAAATGCACATGTGTTGGAAATTGTGAATGTTCTTCTAGAAAAATTCTAGAATATTTCAACCAAATTGGATAAAGTAACATGAAACATCACATACTCCCTTTATAAATTACGATACAACTATGATATATTGTTATGACTTGTGTTGAAGGAGGGAGTGGGTGTTGTCTAATTAAACTTATATTCAACAAACTTGCATTAAATTTTTTACTAAAATAACAGAATACCCTCAGCCATCAGAACATGTTTCAATCTCATCAAGAATTTACGGGAAAATTCCCTGGTATTGTTTGACATGTGAATTCATGTCAACTAAACATTGCGAAACAACCCACACATGCGCTTCATATTGTAGTTAACCATGTGAATGTTTGTTCTAATGTTGATTGAGTAAATTCGATCGAAAACATACATGCCTAAGGTCTTCATTTGGTCAGATAAGGTGAGTTTGAAATGATGTTTTGCCGTTTTTTCTAGGCTGTGTAGTACGGGTGGGTCGGTTCATGAGATCGGTAGGGAGGGAAATTTTGTGCTATTCCGATCCAGAAATCCGTTAAGCTTAAAATCGGCCCGGTTCCTTCCGATGTGATCTTTTTTCTACACTATCATGAGGTCTTGAGTTCAAGTCCTAACAGAGGCAGATGGTAGTTTTTTTCTGCACATGTTCAACTCAATATTATGCATTTTAGTATTTCAGTTCGCAGTGCATATGCACTTCCTTTCTCCTACATCAGTATCCATATGCTAAGAAAAGCAGTAAAGCAGTAGTAGAGTCCCAACAGAGGCAGATATTTTCTTCTGGACATCTGTCTGCATGTTAGTATCAGTTCCTACACTTTGTCTATTCTGAAGCATGGAGTAAACTGCATAGTGCAGTAAACAGTACCCGCGCGCTTTAATGCCAAAATGTACCTGTATGCTCCTATATAGTCACAGTCAAAACTGTGAGAGAGTAAAGACGCATTATCTCTTACACAGATACAAATGTACTGATTATTTATCAATGTTAAAGAATGCAAGCATTAATTGGGAGACTGTATAGGAGATATTGATTACTTCGTACTTTCTTCTCAGTTCACTTTATGCACTCAGTTCATTTTAAAGGTACCAGAAGTCAAACTACAAACTCTTTGTATGAACCACCTTGGAACCTAAATGCTGGCAAACATACTTTCCATATGAGAGCAACCAAAATATGGAACAGTCTTCCTTCAGATATCCGCTGTAACTATAATACAATGAGTTTATCTCAGCTTAAAACATCTACATTTGTAAATCCCACATAAGCTTATTTGTACTGCTGCAGCTGTCATTTTCATTTATACTCATTGTGTATTTTATTCTGTATTTATTATATACCTGTTATTATTTTTATATTAATGTTATACATGTATGTGTAAAAGTTCATTCTGTACAATGTAAAATGTGTATATGCAGGGCCTCCTTGGAAATCAGTGCTCTTGTCACTGAAGGGGCTACCCTGCCTAAAGAAAGTTTAAATAAATAAATAAAATACAGTGTGAGTCAATAAAAACCCTACATTCAGGAAAGATTTTTTCTTCAAAGGTTAAACGTTATTTTTGCTTGAATGTTTGCTTTAGTTGTTTACAGGGATAAACAGGCTATCAGAAGATTTTTATTTGGTGTCTTTCGGACTTTGGGTTCAGGAACTATGCCAATTTTTGCGGAGAGACCTAAAAATTCTGTTTGGCCGATTTTAGCCATACAATGCGGAGAGACTGACACCGACGTATACCATAACACATTATTGCAAAGACAATTCACACATGCAATTTCAGATGGTATCGATTTCTTTTCCACAAAAACATATCAGTTTGAATAAAACGGTCTATTGTGTAACATAATTATAAGTAAAATATCTTCAACAAATTAATTTACCATTGTTCAATCATAAAGAGTCAGTTATTGAAAATCACTCCATATCAATATCGCAGATCACGAACATAATGAAACTGCTCAGAGATTTTTGTTTTACATCTCTAAGGTAAATATTTGCACAAATGCAGTATACTCAGCTTCCATAAATTGCGAGAAGAAATAAATCTGAAGTTTTCTGTAAATTAATTTGAATTAAAACTTAAAATTCAATATCACACTGTTTTTTTCAAGCGGAATACAAATTAAACCTTCTGTTGTTTCACTTGGGCGCCCAGTTTTGTTGTAGGTTAAACCCATGAAACTTGCTGACACCGAAGTAAACTGGTCTTACACCAGCTATCCCTTTTTTCTTATTTGGGAAATTTGAAATTTTTTTTCACGTCACCTTTTCTTTTGTAATCTCCCTCCGGGATAGTATTTTTTTAATCCTTCAATTATCCCCACCTTCTATTTAATTTAACATTAATACCCTGTGGTGTTAAATGTTTTTACTCAAATCACTGCTGAAGACCATGCTACTTCTACTAAACGATGCATCTTTGTTTGGCTTCAAAATCGGCAACGGATTTTTATTCTCGCAGCAAAATAGCCTACCATCTTTTCTCCACAGTCCATGACATCAAATAAACGTCTTCTGAAAGCCTGTTTATCAATCCCTCTTTATAACCATACAAACATTTGAGCAAAATGAGTTTCTTAATTCTTTTAATTTTTTTATTTTCTGAATGTAGGGTTTTTTTTTTTTGACTCACACTGTAGTATAGTTCTGCTAGTGTGCAATGTTTTGCTTTCTTTCTCCTACTTTAGAATTTTGATAGTTCCAGAAGTAATATTCAGCTTGTTCATATAAATGCAAGTAAACACACAGATATTTGTCTGAGCAAGAGAATTTTTATAAATCCAGGAGTTCATTTTCTCTCTGCTTCTGCCAGCAGTTATACGACATATGCGAGCCACCTTGCGGTAATCATCAAGCTCTCGAGAGAGGCTCGGCCGGTTATCAAAAACCTGTTATGTTTTATAATCATATAACTGAGCCGATTTCCTTTCCAATTTTGACGAAAAATTTCATTTTCCCTTCTTGAGAATTGAAATGCCCCAAAATACACATAACACCTAACACCCTAAAAGAGAATGGAAACGTCCCTACCAGTGCTCCCCAGTCACACAACCCTGTCCTGTCGGCCATTACTCTCCCTTAGCTCCGGTTTGGCCCAAGCAACACAGACGCACAAAAACTTATTATGTTGTGGGGCAGGGACGGAGTGGGAAGGTCAACATGGAAAGGAAATCAGGCCTCAGTTATATGATTATAACAACATAACATGTTTTGACTAAATCATTACACTGAGCTGATTCCTTTAACCAATGTTGACTGAAACATATGCATTAACCTTCGTTGAATGAATATTTTAATCAACACCAGAAAGCTCCTACTAGGTCGGAGGTGGAAATAATAGTCTCAGAAGCGCGGGTGAAAGGTGCAGCCACAAAGGTTGGAACGAAAACGCCAGAGCATGAAAACACATGGAATCTAGGTTCCTAAAAGTCAGGGTTACAGAGGAACTAACTAAAGGGTGGCATACACCAAGGGGTGAGGTTACTGGGACTGAAACTTTTATATGTGTTAAATGACATGGTAAAGTCGTTTGGAAACAGAAGCCAGTGCAGAGACCCCTACAGAGAAAGATCAAGCCTAAAGGACTAGGCGAGAGAAAAAACTCTGAAGGCGACGGGGAGAGCGCAGGAGGCCCTAGGACAAAGGACCGAGAGCACCCTGAGGCAATGCAAGAACAAGGATTCCGGGCTCGCAAGCACGAGTACTCAAGGAAACGCAAGGCCGACCCGCGTAAAAAACTTCGGGGACAGGAGAAGCCTATTCAAAAAAAACGGGACGAACTGGCTCCCGAGAGCGGGAGCGCCGAACGGAACACCACAGACGAACCAAGGGAGAGACAAGACTCTGCACGAGGGGAGGAGAGATGCTGATGGATAGCGGATAAAAACAGCCCTGTCGAGAGGGTGGAAGATAAACCCAATCCCGACCGGGAGAAAAGAACGAGGAGAAAGAAAAATCTCCGAGCGGAATTCAGCGGGGAGGCGACCCGAAAGTGTCATAGGGGCAGAAACTAGAGCGATGCCACCAGAGGGACAATCAGGGGCTACGCCAAGAAATCCGCCTATAAAGATTAGATCCCAAGGGGAAAATAACGTTCGAGTCGGGACCGGAAAACACGACCTTCAGGAGTTAATGGGGACATACCCCCAACGTTCATCGAATGGATGAACCACAAAACCCTCCACTGTGGATGCTGAGTTAGGCCACCAACAAGTCGGAGATGGCGTCGGGGAAGTTTGCTAACCAAGCCTAAAGTAAGAGTAAAGTCTCACCCCACGGCTGACAAAGGCGGGATAGGAGGGGACAATCCATGCTCGATAGAGAAGAGACAGAACTAACGAGTGTATGAACGAGGAATCCTCTGATAACCAGGAATCACGGCATCAGTGACGGATAGCGGTAAGGCGGTCAGCGCTCAGCCCTCCCGAACCGGGCCCATTTGGATGGAGATCCGGCTCGGACGGTGCGAAGTGGGCGAACCACTAAGGAAAATCTACAGGGAGAGAAGGGGCTAAAGGGAAGCTTCATGGAAGTACGGGTCGAGCCGAAGGGGCGACCGAAATGAAGCTTCCTAGACGCTCGAGAAGATATCCGAGATAATCGGGAAGTATCTCGAGATGTCCGAGATGCTCGAGATTTTGCGGGAGCGGAGACCCTCCAGCCAGAGGCGGTGACAAAAGTCAGAAAGAACAGAATTGATATGGGAACTAGCCACCAAGGATCTTCTGACGGAATGACAGCTCATAGCAAGGACGGCGGAGAACACCTAGGCCGCGCCGACGAACTCTGGGCTACGGAGAAGGTGTCTCCAAAAGGTGGCCATGGACAAACAGCGGTCATGACACGAACCCGCTCGGAAAGCGAAAAGGCGAGTCAGAAGGGAAGGGACAAAGTCCCGCCCCGTGAGGGGACACCAAATCCAAAACTGACCGAAGGAACGACGATTACCCCCCCCGGACCAGAACCGACCAGATGTCACCAGTGTCTCGAGAAGGGGAAGTAACTAACTCGTAAACCAAAACTTGAGACAATAGACATGGGATGGCTCCCAAGAGGGGGAAAAACGCCCCGGAGACATGCCCGCCTGGGAGCGATAGGCTCCTATCCGATTTTAGAAGTCAGGTCAAAGGTCTGATGACGACCCCTGACAAGACGGACAGGATCCCAAATCAGGAAACCAAAGGCGGGTAGCCACGTAAACGCTCCCGGATCGCTAAGGATCAGACGGTAGCCGAAGCAAAACCGAACGTGCCCAACAGAATTCCAGCGGATACCAAAAGGAGAATGGCGCAAGATCAAGGCTGCAAAAACTCGGCAAGGAAACGAAGCACGCCCGGCAGTAAGAAACTGACCTAAGGCGTGGTGAGGTAACCACGAGTGAGGGGGGTCGAGCAACAGGGAAGCCTGGTGACCGCAGGAAGATGGGGACGAACCCGCCCTGAAAGCACAGATCCAGGTGAGACGGGAGTACATCCCGGGCCCCACGTATCAAGGAGCGGAGGCCCAGGGGTGTGTCACAGCGCCCCGGCCGAAGCGGAGGAGGCAATGAAGTAACCGTCGATGCAGCCCCTAGCGCCAGCGAACGACGAGAGGAGGAGGGGCCTACGGTTCAAGACGCCCACCAGGGTGGGGTGGCGTTACTAGGCAAAAGTCAAACGACCTCTAAAGGGGGAATTCCCAAGGGGCGAGACGTAAGCCCTGGGCACGCTAAGGTTAGACAAAAAAGGACCTAACCAACAGCGCCCGGCGACAAAACGAGCAAGCGGGAGTAGAGGCATCCACCGAGTGGTTCGCGAACCCAAAGCGGGAACCAAAGAACCAGCGCTAGATGAATACCGGGACCGCGAAACGCGCCAAACAGGTTAGGCCCCCATGAGGGCGCCAGCCGGCTCGGAGAAGGCCGGGATCTTGTGTCCGAACGGGCCGGGAGTGAGGACGGAAGGGCCGATGTGAACAGTCAAGACAAGGTCCAAGTCCCTTATACAGGGGATAGGCCAAGCGGGAAGAGAAAATCCTTAACCCCAGCCTAGGCCAGCTAAGATAGCCCCCGACAGAAGCCCAAGGTAACCCCCGAGACGCGGGCCTCAACCCCACCGAGGGGGGGGGGGCTGGTAGCCCACCAAGCAGAAGGGCAGTAGCCTTAGGCCGAAGACCATACTAAGCCGGCTTAGGCCCGGACGAATGCCAAGCAGAGCTGCATGGAGAGCACCAATCGTTAGTCCCAAAGGGAGATTAAAGGTCAGAGTCGAGTAGCAAGGCTAACAGACGAAGGCCGCAAGGCCAGGTCACGCGGATCAGGCACTCATTCAAGTGGTGCCCGATAGAACCGCCATGAGCAAGGGCCACGACTCCCAGAGGAGTTCGGGGGCAAAGACCCATAGACCAGTATCCGGGCCGGTGCGACTGCCCACTCGATAGCGTTGGAGTCCCGCCACCCGCCAGCACCTGGTACCACGTCTGAGAAGCCGATGGTGGAGGCGCAGTGAAGCCATAGCCCGGTGGGGCCCCCGCAAGCAGGAGCCATGGTTGAAAACCATACCAGACTGATCCCCCCCAGCAGTTCGCTCGACCGGGGTGGGTAGGCAACGTAAGGGGGCGCAGCGTAACCCGTAAAGGTAGGCTGCGGCGGGTGACGAAGCCCCCCGCGGAAGCAGCCACGGTGGCTGCCCGCATGAGCGCCCGGCGGCCGGCGGACCTACATGTGACTGGTACAGCGTTACCCTTACCTTCACCGCGGAAGGTGTACCCGCATGAGAGGCCAAAACTGACGGGGTCAGCTGACAGGTCAGCTGGGGCATCAACGGGGGCCACCCTGGCGGAGCACCGTAACGCGAAAACAACCAAGCCCGCCCACTGGGGCCCGGCCCGGTATACGGTACCAGCTGGGGTGGCATCGCATGACTATGCAAGGCTAGTCATGGAGGCGTGGTGAGCGTGGATGACCCCTGCGGCGCCGTGATGGGACACCGTAGCCAGCAACCTTGGGTCTACCGAAGCAAGTACCGCTGGAGATACCACCGAGTCTCGGTCTTGCGCCCGAAGGCACCGGGACTATAACTATGTTAGGTATCGGCACTAGCGGCGATGGATCGACCCGCGGCCCGGGGCGTCACCATACCACTCCCACCACCGGAGTGTTACCGTCGCCGCAACCCCTTGGGTATTGGCGGGTGAACCCGCTCTAGCCTGCACCGGTAAATCCCCGAGAGCTAAACCAGCTGAGCCAGCGGCGTTATGCTTGCTTGACGGGCGAACTCCAGTGGGAGGCGCCGAGAAACACGCTTGCGAAGGCTTCCCCCTTCGGGAGCTCCCAGAGCAGCCGGAACTGCCCAGGAAAGGATCCCCTGACCGGAGCCAGAGTACCCCCCCCTTTCCCTCGGCGTAACGTACGAATACCCGAGCTCTAATGCTGCCCAGTGGGCGTCGGATGTCCAATCAGAAAGACCAGCACCGGTCGGTGCGGGAGAATTGCCGGTGTTTCCACTCAAAGAGGATAGGGATCGAAAAATTGGACGGAGGCGGAACAATGTGCGCAATTATGCGCCGCAAAATGGGGTTGACGCGAGCCAGATGGAATACCGCATGTCCAGAAACAGCTCAAGAAAAAATTTAAAGCTTGCCGTTGAGGGACTCCCGACACGAAAACTCAGGTACGAAGAAACCGTCTCGGTAACTGAGTCACAACGGTTAAAGAAATTTTTTCCAGTCAGTTTTCACATATTTTATTAAATCACAACAAGCATACTATAAAAATAACTGACACACTCACCCAGATAGAACTGGTTTTTAAATTGATCGTAGAAACCACAAGAAAACGAACATCTCACAACAAATCACGGCACCAAAGCACGCAAACACGTGCGGCAATGGCGGCCTTTGTTTACCTTTTTCCCGCACAAATTATCACATGACCGCATGACGGTAAAAAAGGATACACAAAAAGCTCTCCGTCGAGGTATAAATCCCGTAATTTTGCCGACCAGAGTGCTCTTCCTCGTATAATAATCCTTATATATCCAAGGGTAGTGTGGTAGTAGTATTAGGAGTATTCCGCAAGAGCAGATACAGTCTTATATCAATAAATCTCAAGTTTGGCAGTAGTAATGGAGCCGCGACCGGGACACTCCGTTCAGCTAGCTGGCCAAAACGGAACTGAGGGAGAGTAATTGCCGACAGGGTGTGACCTGGGGTCACTGGTAGGGACTTTCCATTTCTCTTTAGGGTGTGGTTATTATTGTATGTTGGGGGGGCTTTCACTCTCAAAATGAAATATGCATATGTTTCAGTCAACATTGGTTTAAAGGAAATAGCTCAGTGTAATGATTTAATTAAAAACCATCAGCTAACACCAGCACAGAAACTGCGTAAAATCTTCATTTAAAGTGCCTTCTGGGCGTGTGTACAGTCAAGGTGATAAGGGGTCAATGAGGGAAAACAATGTTAAACAGAGAAAATAATATCTCAATGGCGTATATACCTGAAATCTGACTTCTAATACTTTGATTCCTGTCGTCTCTTACCATGACTTGCTTTTTGTTTTACAGTCGTCTTCGAGCAATTTCACTGAAGGCTCTCTTATGTACTGCATAGCAGCCATGTGGCCCCCATTCGTAAGACCACGATGATCTTAAAGACCTACCGACGCACAAAATGTAAACACATGACATGTTTAAATCCTTATATAGAGACATCACGCTACAGATAACATAGCACACTTTACAATGGACCGGAAAAAGATGGCATGTAAAGGTTATTATAAAAGAATGTAATCTATGTTGTATCATATTTTTTTATGTTACATGTTGGTTAAGTGTGCTGCATGCCTGACAAAGGGCATATCATTTGATTGCATGAACATATGGTACATGCAGCAAGATATGCACATTGCTTGTCATTAAACGCTTGGCCAAAGGCTAGTATACAGCCATTTTTACCATATCAAGCTTGGTAAAGCCCATTGAACTGGTAGATTTATTGCACTGATTTTATAATGGATTCAAGTCATTATGATTTTTTCTAAAACATGCACCATTTCATGCCCAATCAGGATTACAAGAATCTGCTGGGTATGTTATTTTGCCACAAATATACATTACACAGAAATAAAAAACATCGCAGAACCTCAACCTCGAAATTTCGTTCCCTTGGTATCAGCGTAGCATACAAGTTCAAAATAAACACATTATTACGAGTGTATAAAAAGTTCTGTATAAATCAGTATAATATGTTTGACGGACAACATCTGTGTGCGCACATCAAATACACGCATCTTGCACACCACACACACACACCACATGCACACCACATTCCCACACATGCACGGTAGCACATGCAACGCAAGGCACCACAGCCGCACCGCCACACACACACACACACACCACACACCACTTAACAGACGGTATATTGTGTTACAACATTACTTGTGTTTCTTTTTATATGGTCCTAATTGTTGTGTCTTTTTATCTGGTGTCTTGTGTGACTTTTTTTTTTGTGTTCTGCCTGTGGACTGTTCGACATACTGGACATGTATGGACTTGTGGGGGTGTAATTGGACCCTTAACCCCTTGTGTGACTTGTTTTTTTCCATATTTCATCAATAGAGAGGGGTACATCATTTTATGCTGAAATAATTGCTGTTTCTTGTGTGACTTGTCACATAAGAAAAAAAGTCACACAAGGGCCATTTGTACAGAAAAAAAGACACACAAGTATATCTCTGTAAGAACACACACACACACAGCATGCAATCTAAAGGTCTTACTGATTAAAATCGAATGACCTAAAAATGACTAAAAAATTAAGAGTCATGGAAATTTTCCATCCAGGAAGGTTGAACATTTACCTTGTGGAATATCAACATTCTTATCATCGCCGCCTTCTTTACCAGCTATTGCACTACTTTTCTCTTCCTCATCACCAACTTGTTTCTTCACCACACTATCTGTACCATCTTTACCAGCTCCTTCCGACTCCTCCATTTTCTCTTTGTCCAATGGGGTGTCATCCTTGCTCTCTTTGCTGGCAGATTCAAGTCCATCACCCCCTGCATCAGTTTTCTCTTCTGAACTGCTTTCCTTAGCACTTTCCTTGACATCTTTCTTATCAGCTACTGGTTCAGATCCTGATGCACCTTTTTCTGTCTCCGGTCCTTCTTTCATCTGACTCTTGTCCTCGCCTTCTTTAGATTGTGAAAGTTCTTCAGTTGCCATCTTAGATGGCTCCTCAACCTTACTTGTAGTCTCAGTGGTAGACTCAGTTTTGTCTCCTCCCTTTGCCTCCTCAGTTGTTGCACCCTCTACACTCTTCATTTCATCACCAATTTCTTTCGGTTTCTCTGTTGTCGGCTGCTCTGTATCATTTTTGGCGCCAGTGAGGGTGTCCTTCTCTGTAGTTTCTTTAGCCTCATCAGGCTTTCCTTGCTCACCCACCTCTTTTTCCTTTTCTTCTTTGGATTTGTCCTTTTCATGTTTAGCAGCTTTCTCTTTGTCTTCTTTCTCTGCTTTGAAGGAAGCCACCTCTGGATCTTCTGTCAAAAAGGAAATTGAAAAAAATGAAGAGATAGTGTCCATTTAAGTGAATCCCAGCAAAAGAAGACATTGTGTCTAAATTGACTGGAGAAACCAAATGAATACCTGAGTGAAAGAAGGGTTCAACTCCACTCTGCTCCAGTGATGCAGAAAGTATTATTCTCATTATCAACACAGTGGTACTGTACTTCTTATTGTCACTGTAAGACAGTATGGAGTTGGGACCTTCTTTCATTGAAGTATTTTAATTGCAATAGAAGTGTAGCGATTCTGGCTTCATCAGTAGTCAGTTATGTAAACTAGGCAGTTAGTGTCATCTGTTTTCACGATATACAGGCTATTGACCTCACATCACTTTTGACCTTGGCATGTGACATATGACCCTATAGCGACATGAAATTGTTTATATTTGACCTGTGACTCAAGTTTGGTAGCAATTTGTTCCATGCAAAAGCTAATTCCAAAGGGGCAGTCCTCAATGATCTTTGACCTTGGTATATGACCTTTAACCCTACCATGACATGGAGGTGTCTATGGTGCACCTATGAACCAAATATGGTAGCTCTTGGTGGCTAAGCACTCGCTGTACAAGTTTAAATCTAATGACCTTCGATCTTGGTATGTGACTTTTAATCCTAGCATGACATGCAGATCGCTATGGTGCACCTAAGGCCCAAGTTTGGTGGCAACTTGAATAAAGGTGACCATGCATGTGCAATTTGAAAAAAAAGGGTAACTTAGAGAATAAAGGTTATGATTTTTGGAATCGGTACTCTCTACGATGAATTGAAACCAAGGTGATGCCATTATTTTAAGTGGAAGAACGAGGCCAAATTCAAGTTTTTCTGTTTAGGAAATATCCTTTCTTCTGATCACTTTGGCTTTTTGTTGACCTCCTCCTCCTTGTTTTTTTTTTATTTTGTAAAGTGCAAACTAAATATTTTGAGATTTGTTTACATAACTATTAACCTCACACAAGAGGCCATACCTTATATGATTTGCAAGCTTATTACCAAATTTATTTGAGAGCAACAATGATACAGTCAATTAGAGCTCACCTGATTGGTCAATAACTGTTAACAATTGCAAACATTCTGTGACCAGGTCCAATGATTGCTGCTGTAGTTTCATGGCCACCTCTATATATCCACTGTTGATATCTGTGAACAAAACAAGAGTGAGTAAGACCAAGTAAAATAATTATTAGTTTCTTGTCCCTGCCTGCATCGTTTTTTGCTGCCGCATCAAAAAAGTTGGGTTTTTTTTTACAAAAAAACAATAAAAAAGATGAAATTTTGATTGATTTAAGCTTTAACTTTTCTAGCCTCATTTGTAGCTACTCTGTTCCCTACGGATAAATCTGTGATATTTGGTGGTGCACGTATGGAAGTCTTTGTGAAAAGAAACTAAATCTATCATCTTTGGGGGGAACTGTTGTTTTGGAAAAGGCAAAAATGTACGCATCTTCCTTTTTGAAAAAAGTTTGGACGAGAAACTAATAATTTATTTTACTTGGCCTAATTGTTGTGCTTTCAATCAAAGATAGACAAGTAATGGACATGTAAATTCAAACACTCAATTTTTGTTCTGCTTATCACTTGTAGGGTATATGTCAGGATACCTATGCTTGTTACATGCAAAAATCTGATTTTTGATGATTTTTTTTTTAAATTTCTGATTTAGCAAATCACTGATAGTGCCTTTAAGAGCAACTTCTAAAGGACCTCATAGGTCCCTTAAAAGTTGTCCTTAAATGGCACAAGTTTTCTAAAACTAATTTCACGGTCAATTTCCTTCCATACAAAGGTAAAACCTGACATATTTATTTTTGCTATAAAAAATACCTTTCTAGTAAATAGCATGGCGATCCACAAAATGAATGGTAAAAATATTGCAGTGTAGAAGAGTAAAAATTGAGCAACAGTTGAGGATTTCACTTAAGTGTTTTCCTTTATGTGTGAGAACCCCTTAAGTGTAATTTTACACTTAAGTGTAAGTTTGCTTTGTGAATGTGGGCCCAGGATTAGTTGAGCTGTGTATAAGGTGATTCGGGGCTGCCTGTAACAATGATACTGACACTCCTAACATGGACTGCTTTCAGGCTGGGGCAGAGTGGAAACAGTTGGTTTTCATCCTACCTACTCTTATTCAAAACTGGCTGCGATGTACATGTACAATTGTGACTCTCTGTACATGGGACCAACTGCTTAGTGTCCCCTCCAAAGGACGGGATGCTTTTGTGAATCATTTGCCCAATTCCAAGTGAACAATGGAGGAGAACGGTATTCTGATTTTAATCAATAGCCCATATACAGATCAAATCCAGAATTGAGTACCCGAACAATGGAGGAGAACGGTATTCTGATGTTAATCAATAGCCCAAATAAATCCCAGCAAGTGTCCCCACCAGGATTTGAACCCGGGAATTTTGCACCACAGGCAAGCAACCTTCTTGAAATGGATTAATTTCCAAATATGCTTAACTTAAAAAATACCTAACTTCCAGAATTAATGCTTTCATGATGGGGTCCACAAAAAAAACATGTAATTAGACTAAATTCCACTGCTGTTTGGACAAGCTCTTTGTTTAGGTATTGAAAGAACAACAGAATGACTAAAATTTACCTAAGGCCAGTTCTGTTGTACGGTTGGGTACAACTTTCAGGTGCCCAAACCTTAAAGACAACTTTCAGGTGCCCAATCTTCTAGTGTTTTAACACAGTCTACTTCTGGGGCTTGATATGAAAAATTTGTTGATGATAAAATCGTTATTAGGTGAGTTTTGAGGTGACATGGATTATATCTACTCGAGGAGTCTGTATCGGGCGAGGGCGCAGCCCGAGCCCTGATACAGAATCCAAGACTAGATATAATCCATGTCACCTCAAAACTCACCTAATAACGATTTTATCATACCCAAGCAGAACAAAACAAGCACAAACATATGGCCTAAAGACAATTTTAAGGGTGATTCACAAAACAAACAATACTTTACGGTAAATTGACTGTAGGCATATTGGAGTGCAAGGGTGACGAATTTTCAGCGACAAGAATCTTTGAAAATAAACAGCCCTAAAAACCATCTTTTTCTGATTCACAAACAAGATTATTGATCTATTTTAAAGTAGGCATATTGGAGTGCAAGGGTGACGAATTTTCAGCGACAAGAATCTTTGAAAATAAACAGCCCTAAAAACCATCTTTTTCTGATTCACAAACAAAATTATTGATCTATTTTAAAGTCGTCTAGTATATGTGAGAGCGATTATGCTGAAATCTTGTTCCAATTCGGTTCAACATTGTTAAAAATCGCCAAATTAGAGCAGTGATTTAAGTCAAAAATGAAAGCCAAATTTTCAAATTTTGTTGTCATGATGCATGGTCACGCATGCGCAGTTCCTAACTGACATGACAGGGACGTTGAGATGCGCTCTGAGGGGGTGATACGGGATATATTTAGTCAGTAAATTGAGGCGATTATCCAATGAAAATCGAGGGATCTACATGATGGTATGATAAAAATCAATGAGTACAATTATTACCCTTATACTCTGCGCCATAATTTATTGGACATAACAAACGCACGCGTTGCTTGTTGCGTGTACTGTGTCTACGTGCAACCCGATGGTGCACCGTTTTGGCAGGAAAGCAGGTGTACGTTCTAAACTGTCCAAGAAATTATGAGCCAGAGTATAGTTACCTATTTGAAATAATGGTTGAGTCTAAAGACCTTTGACACTTGCCCAAAAGTCTTAACATTGATGGAATCTAGTATAGGAGCACTGCCCATGCAGGAATGCTTTTATATCGGTGCTACTCTTAATGCACAAAGTTGAATCTTGTCCTGTTTACCAACATTAGACTGCAAAGCCCATATTTTTCAGCAGAATAAAGTGCATTGAGCAAGATTGAGCTTGGTAACTAGATCAAGATTAAGCTAGCTTTGTGCATTGTTAGTTCTCTTTTTCTTCTTTGAGGGCGATGTGGCCGAGTGGTGTAAGGTGCTGAACCGTCAGCAGGGTATAAGATCGACCAAGCGGCCCTGGTTCGAGCACTGCGAGAGTTGTATTTCTTGGTCATACTCAAATAGTTCCTATAAGGTTGGAAATTGCATAGTCATGCAGCATTAATTCAGTGTGAATATGGAATTCTCCTCGCTTTCACCCACTGCATAGAATGTGCCGGTATATGCAATGGGTGCCCAGCCCCTCATGGTTTGGAGAGACATGTAAAGCTGTTGGTCCCCTGTATAATACTGGTACATATAGGAATTCTATTTGTGACACTATGCTTACCCAGCTTCCTCGGTTGGTTGACAGCATTTGCAAATGACAGGGCAAATGATGCAAAGAGCAGCCATGCATGGTGGTGGTTGTAGGTCTTCAGCATGCCGGTGGACATGCTGCCAGCGATAACTATAAAATAAAATTTGGTTGGTTGTTTACATGTCAACTTTCACATGACAAGATAAAAACAAGACTTTTGTAGTCTGTAATTAAGGTGGCCTCTACACATATTAAGAGAATGAAAATAGGATTTGTTGTTTTGCCCATCCAACATTGATATAAAATTGGATCGATTAATTGGTCAAGCTATGAGTTGCAATAATATTTTAAATATTTTAAAACTCATAGCGAGACCAATTAATATTGGGCGTAAATCATCCAATTTTATCATTATCATGTTTTGGATCCGATATTTTCCCACACTTGGACTCCTCAAAACATGATAATGTGTCATATTGGATGGGCAGTTAAAGACACAGAGATGCCAGCACCTGATTGAAAAAAACCTGAAAATTGGCGGGGGGTCCAGGGGGCCGCCTAAGGCTCCCTGGCGGGGTCCAGGGGCAGAGCCCCGGCGGGGGCCCAGGGGGCAGCGCCCCCGGAGCTCCTGGATTCTAGCATTTTTAAATCACCTAGATAGTCAATCTGGAGTACAAATTTCTTTGAAAAAGTACATGATATTTCAAACAGAATGGTAATTTTTCATTGAAAATATGCTTAGAAAAAATGTTTCAGATCATTAGCTTTAAGTTCATCAGATGTCATGATAATCAAGGCTGATCAACATGCATGACATGATTGATGGGCTGACTTACATGCCTACCTAGCCTTGCCAGCTGATGGTTAACTGTTAAAGTCCTCACAGCAGCGGCTTGAAAAAACAGCTGGTAACTCTTGTGCATTTTTCAATGCCCTCCCTGTTTCTTTATGCACATCTTTATTTGCGTGACCATTTGATCCTTTGATCGCTTTCTTCCCCGACGATCCATAATTCGCGCGTTTCTACACCATGGACTGGTGACGGTCATTTTTAGTAGTACACCAGTCCAGGTTGGTTCAGTTTCCTCATGTACTCTGATAAAAAATCGTTGTTGTCATCTTTCTCTTCCAAGTTTCCAACCATGACCAGTTCCATGTATTCTTTATCTTTCATTCTATCGCTTGTAAATCATCAGTTCGTTCAAGAACTTTCCATTTTTCCTACCGAAAGTATGTCGGCATAACCATGCAAAACACACACATCGCGCGCGCCTCGCTGATCAACTCCTTACACAGAGCCTGTAGGATGATCGCTTACGGTACCCGTCAAAGATTTTCTTGTAGAATGGTAGGGTATGGCGATCGAGTCGGAAACCAACGATACGTGTAAATTTCGAGTTGCCGGAGGGGAGCGATATAGCACTAAATGCTCGTCGTTAAATCACACTTCATTTATTTTTGGCTCACCAGACGACCGGAAAACCAGGTTTTTTGGAAACTTTACCAAACAAAAAAAACAAAAAACGGAAAAACCGGAAAGTTTTTGAGGTTGTTAAAAAACCCTGATTTCCGGGAAAAACCGGAAAACTGGCATCTCTGAAGACACTATCAGTGATCCACCCGAAAGAGTCAAAATATTTGAAATTTGCAGGAATAGCTTAAAAGTGAAGGGTAAGTCTGTAGAATTCTCGTAAGTTATTTTTTCCAACTGAAATATAGATAGAAAACTAAGAAAACAACAATATTCAAAGATATGAC
This sequence comes from Ophioderma brevispina, assembly GCA_023653785.1. Taxonomy (NCBI): domain Eukaryota; kingdom Metazoa; phylum Echinodermata; class Ophiuroidea; order Amphilepidida; family Ophiodermatidae; genus Ophioderma; species Ophioderma brevispina. The sequence continues at coordinate 4,285 of JAMKCH010084874.1, read as the reverse complement.
TCCCCATTGAATTATGTGTAGTAGTAAGTGTCCGTACGGACAGTTATGACTAAAATATCCGATTTTGTCCTTATTAGGCTGCTTTTGGTCCTATCACTTGTAGGACATGTTAGGACACCTATAACTGTTACGAGCATGGAAATCACTGATAGTGCCTTTAAATATTTTGAGTAGTGGATGGTGGTGTAGCCAGCATTCACTATGATGCTAGTATCAAGGGTCTAAAATGGTGGCCTGTCATAATTGGACCATGATTTTCGGTGGACAAGATTCAGATTCTGATGCAGAATTTGAGGGATTTGATGCAGATGAGATTAAGGAAGATGATAGTGGATCTGAATTTGACTTTAACATTGTTCATCGTTCATTTCCTGTACCCCAGTGTGCTAATTTGGATATTTGTGTAATTCTTCGTACATTTCCGACACTACATGAAATGTTAAAATGGTATACTGTACTTACAAATTATCAGTTATCAAAGTTGTTTTTGGTTGGTCGGTTGGTCGTCGGTCGCTTGCTCGCTCACTCATTCACACATACACACAAACACCCACACCACACACAAAATTACAATCTACGTTCATCTTGTCGAACTACATTAAAAATTCCTCGGACGAAGAAATTGGCCGGCAATCATTCATTCTCGTGTATAGCACCTAAACTCTGGAACTCTTTTCCAAAGGAACTTGCCAATCTCAATGACACTTCTCTATTCAAAAAGCATCTTAAGACTCATTTATTTGTTTAATATTATTTGTTCTTCTTGTTATTGTATGTTCTTTGTTGCTTGTATTGTAAGCGCTTCGTAACCCTGGGAAAAGGCGCTATATCAAATGCTGTTATTATTATGTTATTATTACACACAAACATAATAAAACAAAACCCCAGAAAGTACCCTAGCAATGGTTATTGTCATTCATTTTTGTGTTACTCAAAATATTGTAAAATGTTCGTCTAACTTACCAGTTGTCATGGGAATGGTTTCAGTGTCATGGTAACCCTTATGGCTGAAAGATACAAAATGTTTACCAGTAAGAAATGTAAATTAATTGGTAAACTAATTAAAGGGGGACGACCAATTTAAAGGTCCATGGCCCTATCGCTAATAGCCTCGTCCCCAGAACCCCCAGATTTTACCGGAAGTGGTCAACATATTGGTATCAGAAGAAAACTGCTATTTTTCTTATTTACCCTGTGAAATCTTAGGGCAAAAGGATATTTGGTTTGGAAGTTAATGTGCCCCATTTTGGTCGACCAATATTAATTTTACACAGTTCAGTTCATTTTATTTCACCATTGATCAATACATACAAAGTGTAAAAAAATATTAGCGGTGGGGTGACCAAGCAGAGCAAAGCTCGAAGTAATTGGCCACCCTTATTATTCTTAAGTTACAAGACAAAGAACATACATGTGCAAGACGAACGTAAACGAAGACATGTGCAGAGTACAGGACAAAACAAAAGCAGAGGAGACAATACAATACAGAGTGCAATAGTTGGCAATGACACGTTGATTAACTGTGTAAGTCATTTTTAAAGGCGCATAAAAGAATATAAATATAAATATAAATGGTACAAGAGCCTAAACCAATGTAAATGGCAAGATACAATAGATTCATGCAAAAATAGTTTAAGTATACCACGTTGTAATAACAATGAGAGTAGATACTCGTTTCAACAAGATGTAAATAATACAACTGGTAAAGTTCTCTATGGGGCTTACAAAATCACGTTTTTAGCTCTCACAGCAAAACGAATTGAAATATCGGCGCGAAACTTTACAGATGGGGTTTTGGGGTTAAGGCCAATCTATCAAGATGAAAACTTCATATCCTTAAATCGAGCCATCCCCCTTTAAGTCTATAATTTTTTCATCTTGTAAAGTTTCACACCCATATTGCAACTTGTTTTTAAGTAAGAGCTCATAACATCCAAACCAAACATCCTTTAGCCCTACAATTTCACAGGGTAAATGAGAAAAATAGTGGCTTTCTTCTGATAGCAAAATTTTGACCATTTCTGGGAAAATCTGTGGTCCCTGGGGACGAGGCTATTAGCTATCAGAAAATGGACCTTTAATGGAGACACTATAACAGGGACAGACTGTGGTGGCACAACTTGCTGTTACAGTACAAATCTCGAGGTGGGGGTGCTATGGACACAAACTACAGCTGCATACCTGCCAACATTGTAAACTAAGAAATTGAAACAACTTTACGTAGCTTGTGCAGTGTTACAAGATGCAGAATTTTTGGACCATAACACAAGCACGAAAAAGACGTTGTTTAGGTGCAATTCACGAGGAACTACGATTTGTTGACACCAATAATATTAAAAAATAAAAAAACAAATTATCATCGGGTGTGACAATTTCAAAAGTTGCACATTTAAGAGAAAACTGTACAAAATCTCTGAATAACCCGTTAAAAATCACGCCGGTAATTCGATGATGTCATATGCAATAAAAAAAGCCACTCATCGGCTTCAGCCAATCACGAGCCTTGTATTCATAACAAGTACCCAAACGATTTGACCCAAAGGCCAATTCGGCCAAGCCAATTCGGTCCACAAGATCAAAAGACGATTCGACCCTCGGGACAATTCAACCTCTTTTGGACGCTTCTACCTTTCTGTTATTATTATAATAAATTTATAGTTATACTCACCTATAACATCAAAAAAAGGAAATGAGTAGGATAAAATAGGGTATGCTAGACGCTGGGGGTGGGACACCAGCTACATAATTCCCCCCAATCAAGAACAAAATCTGGCAACATGATACTGCTGCGCGTCAAACAAAATCTACATAAATTGGCCTACATTCTGCTTTACTTTCAAACTCAAAAATGGATTTACTTGGTTTTGAGACTGCTTATATAATTTCAAAGGTCAACGCTGACCGCAAATTAGTACAAAAAAATCTTAATTTAGTGCAACGTGTCATTTAGAAAAAAATAGTTTTTTTGCAGAAAAGTAGAGAAAAGTTTAAGTTCATAATTTTAATCTACCATGACATAAATTATTTTTATGAAGCAAGTTGCAAAAGTATTATGACAAAATTCTATCAATTTGTACGCAAATGAGCTAATTATTTTTTTTTGCATATTTTTTGACACATTTATAAATGGTAAAGAATAATCATTATAATTACTCAAATGATAAAATTACCTATTTTATGAAAATATTAATTTTAAGATAAAAACAATAAGCTAGGCAATTGCTGTTTATAAAGTGATATAGAAATGTGAACTTTTTCGGTTATACGAAGCACGTGAAAAAAAAAACAGTTTAGGCTTAAGTGTTCTGCTAACCCCGTTGATAATTTGTTTTATCAGCGATGGCTAAGCTATGGCAATCTACATTAATGTCGCGCCATTTTTTTTAAATCTCTTCTGTTTTTATTCTTTTCTAATGTATAAAGTGCATTGATCCAAGGTTAGAGAGGGCAGATATTTTTTTTTAACTTACACCAATTATGAAGGGTCATAAGGCCAACAAAATCAAGTTTGTTTCCAGTATTCCAAAAATCTAAATGCGCTTTTTATTTTTTTAAAGGATTTTCCCCAGAAATAGCTCAAATCAATCAAATGACAAGTCAAACAGTTGCAAATCATATTTTACTGTCAAATTATTAGTTTATAAAAGAATTATCGATTTGGGATCATTTACATTTTTTTTAATGAAAGTTTCTATCTCTGAGGCACTTAAGTCTAAAAAGTGCAAATTTTCTCAGTAAATCAAATTTTAAAAAAAAACGCGGTAAAATGGCTCCAAAATCAAAATGCGAGCGGCCTACTGGAAACAAACTTTTTTTTTTTTTGCCTTAGACAACAATACTTGCAATTAAAATCGAAAATAAAAAAAGAGCTTTCAAATTTTTGATGGGCGGAAAATGACATTTTTGTCAAAAATTCCATTTCGTAACCGCCGCTTGCACAAATGAAATACTTTTAAACTAATTTAGTTATTTGTCCAAATCCAGGATCCAAATTATTACATATTAGAAGAAATACGGCTGATTTTTTTTTATCTGTTATAAATTTATTGTAAATAAGTACAAATAGTCTTGTGGTTCCCAGTGGTTTAAGTTTATTTTTCCCCTGACCATGCATGGGTAGGGGGGGGTTCTGGTCCTGGAGCCCAAACCTAATTATCTCATTAACTCATCATCGGATTTCTATGGGTTTTTTTAGATGTACTAAACAGGAAGCGAGAGTCTTGTAGTACGTTAAAATATTACCGAAATCATAAGATAATATTTCCAGAAAAAACGTGCCTCAATT